>BQNB010073354.1:19229-30694 GCA_026074375.1 Tanacetum coccineum
CCATTCATCAAACTCAACTTTATGTTCCCGAGATAAGAAATAATAGTCCCACTTCACACGATAGGGAGTAGCAAAGATATAAAGATCCATACATGTCCAACTATGTGCATTGCTTACCTAGAAGAATGAAAAAATAATATTAGCAACTTCAATGGAGATAACACATGTGGAATGTGAAAATTATCTAAATATCCATAAACCGAGTTCACTAATCCTGAAAATGGTAGTTATAAAGACTATTATTGGAAGTGATGTGAAGCAGCATTCACAACACTTGTATTCAACAAAGAATTTGTTCCTCCACTTGATATGTGCAGAATAATACCTTGGCGCCTCTCCAGAATTAATCAGATAATTGTTTGGCCGAACCCAAAGGGTAATGCAAGATGATTCTTGATTACATTTGGTATATCTGTATTGAATTCTATAACGAGAATCTAAATGGTTAAACTATATGGAATGAGTTAGGATCCATATCCATGGTTTAACGGTATTTGAACAAAGGGATGATTATAGCAAGACATAAAATAACCATGCTACTGAGAATGTTTATGAAACTTGATCTCAGACACTTCTGGTTTTAAAACGAATGTGAGTGTTGCTAGACGTTTCCGTCGTTAATACACGTGTTGTTTGCTACTTTAACTCTCAAGTGGGAGCTGTTGGAATGTGGTAGTTGAATTAGCCGTGTATGACTAGGAGTGTGTGAGCCTATTAGGGGCACACACGATAAAACATTTAGAGCGCGTTATGTTACTTCACGAAACGATTCTATGTAAACCTTTGGACACGAATGATCAAGACAAGAATCCTATGAATGTCTTAATGACATAGCCGGTTGGAGAAGGCTTTGGAATATTCTTGGGAAGTGTCTAGGTTCATTATGAGGAGATAAGGAAGAACTAGAGGAGTTGTGATAGGATTTGGAGTGTATGTGTGAGCCTTATCATGAGTAGGGTTTTGTGGCTATATAAAGCCCTCTCCCTAGCTCATAAATGACGACACAACACAGATTACAAACTCCCAAATCAGATCTATCTTCCTAAGTCTTCAAAACAGTCGAATCAAAACCCTAATCCTAAACAGTTTTGTAATTCGGTTGGTACTAAAACAAGCTGTCAATTTCGGTTGATGAATATTGGGTTATTCCATTAGAGATTCGAACCCAGATCACTTCCAGAGGGTTTATAGTACTGGTTTATATATTGTCAAGGTGTGACAAACGTTGGATTCGAGCTAGGGCTTGTGGAACTCTATTTCGGTTATACTGTAGCAGGGATACAAGCGAATTCGGTTCAAACCTTATTGATACTTTTTGAATTTCGGTTCTATTCCAAGAGTGGGTTTAGGTGATCATTTTTCAGAAGCATTTGGTTTACAATTGTTGTGGGGTAACACGTGAGGTAGGACTAGCATCCGGGCGTGCTTGTTTACGTGTTTGTGTGAGCGCTCATAGAGGTGACAACTTAGTCACTCATTTCTCATTCTTGGTTTCATATATTTGCTGGTGTCTACGAGGGTATGTTTCTTATTTAATTTACATATTCCTTATTGTGTGTTTTTGTATGTTAATTATTATACTAGACCAGATCTATCCGTTGCGTACTCGTTAGAGTTAAATTGGTTAACTTGATTGTTAAATTCCAACAACTCACTGAAATGTATGTTATGCTAAACTATACCTTTTCGAATTCTAGCTGACTTACCAAAAACAAATTCCAACAGATGATAGATACGGTGTGACTAAAGCGTAAGGACCGTCCATAGATCAACTGTGGTCATTGAAATCAGAAATTATTTCCTTAAGAACTCGCCTATAATGAATATTGAATTAACCACACATCTAATAAGATAGAACAATTCTCACAGTAGAAGCTTTAACAACTGGACTGAACGTGTGGGAATAATCGAGACCCGGAATTTGAGTAAAACCCTGAGCCACCACACGTGCTTTAAACCTTTCAACCGAGCCATCAGCCTGATATTTGATTCGATAAACCCATTTGGAACCAACAATATTAGAAGCAGATAGACGTGGTACAAGGGTCCAAGTACAATTTTGTTTTAAAGCCTCATTTTCATGCTAGCAGCCATCCATGAGGTTGTTTCGCTGCGGATTTGAATCCCTTTGGCTGAACAAGAGAAAAAGAGCAGCATGTAAAGCATGAGATGTAAGAGATACAAAATCCGGAGAGTGCTTTGTCTTGAAAATTCCTGATTTAGAACGAGTCTTCATCTGGTGAACGGACGAAGGCTCGGTAGGAGCAGTGGCCGGAGGGAGCACCTCATGAGAAGAGAACATCATCCGACTTGTCGGGTTGGTGGGTTGTGTTTCAAGATGACTACGGTGATGAAGGGCGTTGAGTCAGGCTCATTGGATTGGTTTCAGCAGCTGTGGTTGGAACGGGCACAGCCACCACGGGAACGAAGATGAGGGCCTTGTAGCGGTGGGCCGAGATTCAGGAACCGGGGGCAGCTGATATGGGTGGCCCATTTCTAGAAAAAGTGCACAACTGAAGTGTTTGAAAGGAGATTAGGATTAGCGGGTGCTAGAAAAGGAAAAGTTACCTCATACAAACCGTGCCATGTCCGAGTAATATATATACGAAGACGAATCGGATCAAGGCATTTGTAACCTTTAAATTGAGGGTTGTATACCAATTAAAAACAAAGGTATATTATTGGAGCCAAATTATGAGCTGATAATCACGTAAATATGGGTAGACAAGAATCCAAAGCACGAAATTTTGTGTAGTTTGGCAAGCCATTGAATATAATAATTTCAAAAGGAGAGTGATTACCAATAAGTTTAGTAGGTAACCGAGTGTGATGTACGTGGCTGACTAAATGCATACTACCCAATACGATGAGGAAATACATGAGCATGGAATAGCATAGTCACAACCAGTTTCAACAAGATGGCGATGTTACGCTCAGCCACGCCGTTTTGTTGAGGTGCGTAAGGGACATGATAATCGGTGAAGGGTGCCATTGTCTTTCAAATTTTCCAACCGTGTGATTCACCATTTTCTGTGCCTCCATCACTTTGAAAAAATTTAATTTTCTAGATAATTGAGTCTTATTTTTTTTATGTACAAGTTTGATAAATGCAGATAAAACCGTATACGAAGCCAGACTTTGGTTATTAAAGGATAAACCATGTTGGAAACGAGCATAATCATCAACAAATATAACCATTCGTACAAGTACCATCTGATGAAACAGGGTGCAGGACCATAAATTACAATGATTAAATCTAATGATAAGAAGATCGTTAGAATTAAGTTCAAAGGTAAACCGTTGGCTTTTGGTGAGTTGACAAAGGTTTGCAAATATTAGGTTTAGGAGTATAGAAGTAAACCTCTAACACCTCAATTTATTTAAAGTTGAAATAACATCAAAAGAAACATGTCCTAAAAGATTATTGCATAATTCAAAAAAGCTTTTTTGAGCACCAACAGGTTGCCGCCAGAGGCCATTGGGAGTTATCTCGAAGCAATAAGCCATTTTCACTTAGTCCTTGTGCTATACCTGTTTTGGTTTCCTGTCCTGAATGTACAAAAATGGTTGGAGAAAAGAACATCCACCGGATGATCCATGGTAAGTTTGCTTATCGACAGGGGATTTTTGGTTAATTTAGGAATGACAAAACATCACGAAGCAATATTTTATTTGAAACCATAGATTGACCAATATGAGAAACAGGTAAAGCATCACCATTACCGAAAAAAACACGCATATTACCCGAATGAGGAGCTGAATGCGAGACATTATCCGGAGAGGAGGTCATGTGAGCCGTGGCACCTGAATCGACGTACCAATCCGGGTGCCCTTGAGTAACATGGCACTGAGAGGTGAAGGCTTGTGCTAAGTTTGCATCTGCTAGTGCGCATTCGAGGCTTATGTATGAAGAGATGACCACGAGGAGGCATAGTGACCATTGGTTGCGACTATAACTGGCAGTGAGGGGGACGCCTGCCCCCACGTCTCTACCCAATTTGTGTTACTTAGCGCGACCACCCACCTTCGAGAGTAGTTTTTTTGCGTTGTTGACGTCCCTGTGAGATCTAGAACGCTTTGTTGAGAAAAGAAAGCAGCAGGAGGTGTGGTCGAACCATGAAGAGATTTGAGAAACATCATGACTTTCTGCTTGAGATAACAAGTCACGAAAAGTTGTAAAGGGTTTGGTCGTGCGAATGGCAGTGGAGAAGGTTTCAAACGAGCTCTCTAAACCACAAAACGAACAGTGAAGCTTGTTTCATTTCATTACAGGTTGTCCAATAGCAGAAAAGTTTGTCGCAAATACCTTTGAATTGGACCATAATCGCAACCGTGGTGGTGCCTTTTGATAGATTGCGAAGAGCATCACGCAGAGAATGGTCCTGTCAACAGAAGAGTTGTGTAGGAGTCTCTATAAAAGTCCAGATTGCATGAGGCCGTGGTAAGGCCCAAGACTTCAGCAGCAGCTTCCTCGGTTAGGGAGGAATTGAGAAGGATGAATAGCGTAGTTGATACAAATCATTCCAAGTAGTGCAGGTGGATTTGGTATGGGATTGATACACAGACCTGTGGTGCCTCGAGGGCAGTAGTACCAATCAATATGATTTACCAAAAACAAATGGATCAAAACCATTACAAATGTTTCACTATATCAAAGATTTAAATGATCTCGCTTTGATAGCCTTTCTCACCTTCATAGCCTTTCCGCTCCTCTTTTTTCCAGTAATTCCCGTCTTACCTTTTTTGTCGTTGTAGTCATCATCGTCGTCATCAAATTTTAACTTGGTGCCCCCACCCCTTCCCTCCTCTTTCAGACACTTCACGTATATACATCTTTTCCTCCCTTTGCCTATATTGACCTTAACTCATTTTCCTTAATCGTGTTCTCCCCGGGAACATTTTTGGTAGGCTCGTTATACTTTTTTGAGACAGTGCTCCCTGATCACCTTCTTTTGCCCCAATGCAACCCAAACCCAGAATAATAATACAACTGATCATATGGGTTTGCTAAGACCCTTTTCTTGGTATGCCGAGGCCCACTTCCCGCCAACATCACATACAAAAAGGGGCAGGTTGACACGTCTTTAACAGGCTGAAACACGTCCTGCAAAATTCGCCTTTTACTCACATTCTTCTTGCAATGTAACCTATAACAATGCTGCAAAACAGATTTCAGTGGGCGAGTGTCACCACATACAGCAGGCTATTTGATAAAAATATAACATGTTTAAAGATTATTATAACCATACATAATTGAATAACCTGCACCCTACGAAGTTAAATATTAGAACCCATAAATTATACAATACATACATATGTGGTGTTTATGAAATATTGCGTCAGTTTGCAATATTGCAACATCCTTATCTTAGTCTGCACACACCTGTGGTAATAAGTACCAAGATGAAACTAACCAACCAAAGTTCCCTAACCAACCGATAAGCCAAAATGATCATATTGTGTAAGCAGGAATTTATAATAAATAAACGATCATATAGACAGTTTATAACCACATCATAATTCTTGTAAAACCTAAGCGCTTGCTTTCTGTCCAAGCTCAAAGCTTGATACAGAATCTTTATCAATGGACGTTTGGCATTATATTTAAAAGGGACTGTATGACAGAATAATCATTTCTAGTTATGTAAAATAATAGGCAAATGAGTAACTTTTTACTCTTTAAAATCTGATACACAAAAACATCTACAAATCATCGAGTGGCACAATCGGGAATTTCTTCAAGATATTTCAACTTTTCTTTCCTAGGTTCTGTTATTCTGATCATATATATTCATATATATGTGGATGGTCACGCCTTTAGCCACATAGACAACAGGTCCTCGACGCCCTAATTATCATCTAACTTCGAATTCAAACAAAAGAAGTTAGAACTAATCAGTTTGGTGTCTCTTTATGAATTCATGAACTTAATTCTTTAAATGGTCGCAAAGCATATAAAAAAATTGGTAACCATACCGGTCAACATACAAACATATAAGCAGGTAAATTACGTACTGTTAGAGCACCTAATTATATATATGGATAACATTCATCTTAAATAAATCCATCCAGTTCTAAAATTTCAAGAAACTAAGAATTTAACGGTAAACAATATTGCAACCCATTCTCAAGAATCCAAGAACTTAACGGTAAACAATATTGTAGCCCATTCTCAAGAATTCAATAATCCCCCAATATACATGTACTGCAACAATGTCTATTTACACCCTTATAGATCCATTTTGATGCCGTTAAGAAATAAGACACCATTTTATGGAGCATATGACAGCATATTGCTTCTTCATATGCTTTTTGTCCAACCTGACCCGAAATAATTTGCAAAGCTAAATCGCTCAAGGTATATGTATGCTAAATATTAGGGGTGTGCACGGTTTGGTTTGGGTCGGTTTTGTAAATGTATATTCGTTTATGTTGATTGAGATGAATACAATAGGATACATATATAGTATGCATAATGGGCCTAACCTAGTTACATACAAATACAAAGAAGGCCATGGGCCGTATAGACTGTTAACAGCCCCCCGCAGTTGGAGCGGGAGATGAACGAACGCTCAAACTGGTACGAAACTCATCAAACAAACTAGTAGGTAAACCTTTGGTGAAGATATCCGCATACTGATAACGTGACGGGACGTGTAGAACCCGTATAGCACCGGTAGCAACAAGATCCCGAACAAAGTGAATGTCAATCTCGATATGCTTCGTGCGTTGATGTTGCACGGGATTAGAAGAGAGATAGACGGCACTCACATTGTCACAATAGACAAGTGTAGCAGTGGCTAGAGGTGTATGAAGTTCACGTAATAGATTACGTAACCAGCAAGTTTCAGCAACCGCATTGGCAACACCCCGATACTCAGCCTCAGCACTAGATCGAGAGAGAGTAAATTGGCGCTTCGATGACCAGGAGAGAAGATTGTTGCCAAGAAAAACACAATAACCAGAGGTTGATCGACGAGTAGTGGGACAACCCGCCCAATCCGCATCTGAGTAAGCCACTAAAGATGACGTCGTAGAGGAATAAAGCTGTAATCCATAGGACAAGGTGCCACGCACATACCGTAAGATCCTCTTGAGAGCAGAGAGATGAGGCTCTCGGGGGTCATGCATAAAGAGACAGACCTGCTGAACAGCATATGAAATGTCAGGCCGGGTAAAGGTGAGATACTGTAAGGCCCCGGCTAGGCTGCGATATAATGTAGAGTCAGAAATAGGAGCACCATCTGCAGAAAGTTTGGAGTCCGTGTCAACAGGTGTACGACACGGTTTACAATTAAGCATACCAGCCCGATCAAGAACCTCAGTCGCATACTTTTGTTGAGATAGAAACATCCCCGAAGCATTACGAGTCACAGAAATGCCCAAGAAATAATTAAGTGAGCCCAAATCAGTCATGGAGAACTCTGCATGAAGAGAAGTGATAATCTGCTGTAACAGATCAGAAGAAGATGCAGTCAAAACAATATCATCAACATATAAAAGCAAGTAAGCAGTGTCTGCCCCCTGTCTGTAGATGAAGAGTGAAGAGTCACAGCGACTATGATGAAACCCAACCCGAGCAGCATAAGCCGCAAATCTCTGAAACCAGGCCCGAGGGGCCTGTTTAAGCCCATAAAGAGATCTCTGGAGAAGGCAAACATGATCTGGATGCTGCGGATCCCGGAAACCAGGAGGTTGGTGCATGTATACAGTCTCTGATAACGATCCATGTAAAAAGGCATTCTTGACATCAAGCTGGTGAACCGGCCAATGTCTAGAAATGGCTAGACTGAGTACTGTCCGAATAGTAGCCGGTTTGACAACCGGACTAAATGTCTCATCCACATCAATACCTGCAAGTTGAGTGCTACCATTTGCAACAAGACGAGCCTTGTACCGACTGAGGGTACCATCAGCGTTATACTTATGCCGAAAAAGCCACATAGAACGAACAATGTTCGCGTCCGGTGGCCGAGGCACAAGAATCCAAGTATTATTTTTAATTAAAGCAGTATATTCATCAAGCATAGCACGATACCAATTTGGGTCACGAAAAGCAATTGGATAGGACTTAGGAATAGGTGATATGGTGGACACGTGTAAGTTAAAACGTTGAGTGGGACGATTAGTACCGACACGAAAGCGAGTGACCATGGGGTGAGTCGAGGTGGGATTATTGTGGTTGTGTGTAGGAATAGTTGTTTCAGTGGATGCGTTTGATGTGGGCTGGACGTTTGGTGAGTGGGGAAGTGGGCTAGACTCATGTGTTTGGTGAGCCGGTTGGAGTGGGCTTCGTGGTGGACTGGGTGGAGCAGCAGTAGATGTTATAGTGGTGGTGGGAAGTGGTGATGCAGAAGTGAGTTTGGATATGATGTGTTGATGTATGATGTTGGGCGAAGTGTCCAAAAATGTGTACGAGGGTGAGTCATGAGGAGTCATAGATCCATATGGGAAAACTGTCTCATCAAATGTTACATGACGGGATAAGATGATTTTGTTCGTGTTTAAGTCTAGGCATCGATATCCGCGGTGATTTGTCGGATATCCCAGAAAAATTGCGGGTGTAGCCCGTGGTTCAAGTTTGTGATTTGTGTGAAGATGAGGATAGCAAAGGCAACCAAAAACACGAAGATCCGCATAGTTCGGTGTTGTTTTAAAAAGGCGAGTGTGAGGTATTTCATTGTTGATGGCGGTGGAGGGTAAGATGTTCAAGAGGTAGGCGGCCATGTGAAGAGCTTCAACCCAAAATGTAGGTGGCAGGTGAGCTTGGAAAAGTAAAGTACGAATCATGTTGTTGATGGTGCGTATCATTCGTTCAGATTTTCCATTTTGTTGTGAAGTCTTGGGACAAGAGAAACGAATGGAAATACCATTGGTCACAAATAGTTGGTGAAGGGCAGTATTGTCAAACTCACCTCCATGATCACATTGCAAAGATTTAATGTCACAATTAAAATGGTTCTTAACATAAGCACGAAAGTGAATAAATTTGGACAACACATCCGACTTATGTCGTAAAGGGTACACCCATAAGTAATGTGAGAAATGATCAAGAAACAAGACATAATATTTAATACCCGAAACACTAGTAAGAGGAGATGTCCATAAATCAGAATGGATAATATCAAAAGGAGCCTTAACAATAGTTTCTGAAAGTGAGAAAGGAAGCCTCACGTGTTTGCCAAGCTGACAAGCATGGCAAAGCACGGAAGACTGTGTCTTATTACATGAAATTAAATTATTAGAAACTAACGAACGTAGCACTTCACTTCCCGGATGACCAAGTCGTTGGTGCCACGTTTGCTGTCCAACCAGAAAAGCTTGAGGGTACGACGGAGACGTGACTGGATAAAGGTCACCCGTGCTGTCACATCTGAGGAGAATTTGACGGGTCCAGAAATCCTTTACAGAAAAACCAAACTCGTCAAATTCAATTGTACATTTATTTTCACGAACGAATTGACGTACAGAAATTAAGTTTTTGACAATATTGGGTGTAATGAGAACATTATTTAAGTGAAGTGTACGGTAGGGAGTTGGTAGCGTGCTATGGCCCGTGTTGGTGACAGGAATAGATTTCCCGTCACCAACAAGAACAGATGGATATATGCGAGAATTAAAAATAGTACTAAGATTATTAACTGAAGAGTTAAGGTGAGATGACGCACCAGTATCCATGTTCCAATTTGAGTTAGCCGGATCCTGTAAGGTCAAAGTATTAAAAGCATGTGGCAGTTGTGTCTCTTGACTAGTCGAACCCGAGGAGGCAGATTGGTTTTGTACAGCAGCCGAGTAGAGGGCCTGCTGGTGGCCATTGAACCCGAACGTGGGCTGGTGTGGTTGTGTTTGCTGAAATCCTGGAGGGGCATTGGGCCTTAAGCCCATTGTGTTGTTATGTTGAACTGGTTGCTGACCCTGCGAAATGGATAAGCCATACTGGGCCAATAGGTTTTGTTGGGCCTGAATGAGGGATAGAAGGTGTTGTTGGCTGGCTGAATTAAGACCAGTGTGTCCAGGCCCTTGTTGCATGGAGCGAGTATTATGTTGAGATGAGTTCGGGCGTGGGTTGTTGGTGCCTTTTGGAGAGGCATGAATGAAACGACAATTCGTCCCCCAGCGGCAATAACCTCGGCCAAAGTTGCGGCAGATCTCGGTCTTGTTCTCATTACGGGCATCGCGATCACGATTGTTGCGGTTGTCTTGAATCCGTGGTTGGGATGTAGCAAGAAGCACTTGTGGTGAGCTTGATGTAGTGGAGGTAGAGAGTATCGGTTGCTTAGACCGGAGACGCATCTCCTCAGTCGTGACCATGGTGCGAACAGTTGCTAGGTCAGGAAAGGGATCTTTGTGAGCAATTATTTGAGCAAGGCTTTCGTATTTTTCACTTAGGAAGGTAAGGTAACACCCAATACCGTCTTCCACGGGTGATGGGTCCCAATACCGTCTTCCAAGGTGTATATGGGGGAGGTTGAGACGTAGACAGCCATACCCCTACCTAAGATAGAGAGGCTGCTTCCGGTTCTACCAAAGATAGAAAAGGACCTCCGGCCTTGCAAGGAGTGAGGATCGAACCCTTGACCTCTGTAGGGTCATATATCTTCCCAGCGCTTCTCTTAATTCTACTTATTGGTTGCTAGCTATTTCCAAATATACACATTTGGACATGTTATTTCAACTGGAATTGTAGATATGTTTTTGGAGTTGCTACTCATCAAGTTTTACTAAGTAACCTAAGTTAATGTAGTGACCTTTTTTTGCAATTCTATTGGAAGAAATGCTATTTGGTAATTTCGATCATGTATTTAGTTTCAGGAAAATGTTGACAAATGGGTGTCAAAGTCACGCATGATATGATGCAGCACCTCAAGTACTTGGATGCAACAGTAACATGAAACATGCTTCAGTAATCTAGAAGACATCTTGTCTGGGAACTTGCTTGTCATGAGCTTTTTCATTTCTCCATTTAGTAGGTTATAGATGATTTTTATTTTGCTCCTTTTTGTAAAGAACGTTATTGTAGGTAGATTGTTGACATAAAACATGTTGTAAGTTCGGTTCAAATATTACATTAATGTGAATCAGTATTTTGAATTTTCAATGTACATTATTAGTTTTACCAGCTATTTAAAAGTAGTTATAGCACAAATTGAGCATTTGTTTTTGTTCGACTCGAATGGTCAAACCATTTTCGGTCGAAAAAAGGGGCTAAAATAAACTGGTTCTTCGAAGCTTGAAGCCACGTTTGACTTGCCGAGTTTCATGTGACCCAAGTCAACCCGGTTCACCAAAGTGGTCCGTGTATGATATTTTCTTTTAATTTTATTTTTAGAAATATATGATAAGTTTGGATTGATCATGGTGATGCATAATGTTGTTTTAAAGTTTAAACTTTGTATTCTTGTTGAATTATATATGTAGGGTATTGTATAATATATGTTATGAACCTATTACGTAATTGGTTTTGA
>BQNB010073355.1:3787-23225 GCA_026074375.1 Tanacetum coccineum
GTTTGTAAAGCCCATTAGGGTTTTCCTTGGTGTATAAAAGGAACTCTACGGCATAGAGTTTCATGTATATGTAATAGAAGCATTGAAGCTTAATAGAATTCAATAGCAAATTTAGTATCATTGTTCTTCTTAATTCTTGTGTTAAGATTCCGCATTAACACTTGATATTATTAGTCAGTGTCTCTCACATAGTTGATTTGGATTTATTCAAGTTAACCATTGTCTTACAAAGGCTATATAGATCCAAGACCAAGGACCTACATCTAACAACTTGTCTAGGTCTTTTGAGGCTTTATCAAATTTCTCAATTTTAAATTCAATACCCTCTTTTTCTTGCTTAACTTTTTCAAACTCACTTTTAAGTACATTTATTTCATAGTCTTTACAAGCTACTTCCCTTTTAAGAACTGCAACTTCTTCACTAAAAAGAACCTCATTCTTTCTATAAGTGATAAGTTGTTCTTCTAAAGTTGCTAAACCTCTTTTATATGTAGTTGCTGTAAATTCAGTTTGATTAAGCTTAACAATTAAATCATCACACTGTTTCTTAAGAGTTTCATAGTTTTTCAGACAAGTTTTAGAGTAAGTTTTATCATTGTATACCTCAGAGTCTAAAAATGCCATTAGAGCCATGTTTGTCTGAACATATTCTTCTGTCATATCACTCGAGTGAAAACCTACACCATCTATAGCCAACATTGCCTTGGAGGATGTGTCTTTATTATTTCCTTTCTTCATGGTGTTGTCTTGATTTCTGAACTGACCCTCCTTGTTCCTTGGTGCTCTACACTGTCTGGCAAAGTGTCCTATCTTATGATAGTTGAAACACTCTACCTCAGCAGTATCATTAGCATTAATGAAAATTTTCTTGCCTGTCCTCTAATAGTACCTTTTTGCCCTCATACTTAGCAGAGAGAGCTGCCACTTCAAATCCATTGCTTCCGGATCATCTTTATGAATTTGCTCTAAGTCCTGCTGTAGGATATTAGAACCATTAGGATTTTCAACCATGAAAGCATACATAGCATTATCACTGAAGCTAGCAGTACTAACTTGAGGACTAGCAGTTTTAACATTAGGGCGAGCAGTACTAACTTTATATGCAGGTATAACAGTATTAACATCATTAGTACTGCTAGTGCTTGGAGCAGTCATAAAGGCCAAGTTTTGAGCACTACTACTTGCACCAATAGATTTCTTTACTTTTTGTTCAATAATTTTGAAGTTGTTGTACAAATCATCAATGCTCATTGTTTCAATTTCAGCCTTATTCATCCAGACTATAACATGAGTATTCCACTTAGGAGGCAAGCTGCTCAAAAAATTTGAATTTAAGTCTTCTTGAGAGATGTCCACACCCAAAATTGCAAGCTTACTAACAATCTTCTGAAGTCTATTAAAGATAGAGTCAAGAGACTCTGCGCTTGATGCACTAAAATTTTCATATTGTTGCTTCAAAAGTGTCTTTTGTGTTTTCTTAGTGGCTTCATTACCTGCAAATCGTGTTTCGATGGCAGCAAACATTGTTTTAGCATTAGTGTATTGACTGAAATGAGTTGATGTTCATTGGGAAGAAGGGCCATGAGTATACAAGCTTCTAGCCTTTACATCATTCTTTCTTGTTGGTCTTTTCTTCACATTTACAAGGCACAATACATCGTTGTAACTAAGGACATTCTTTTGTATTGTTTGTGGTACAGACACCCATGAGTTACCATTCTCTATGACCTCCCATAGAGCATAGTCTTGTATCTGGAAGTACTGCTTAATTCTTATCACCCATATCTCATACCCACCTAGTGTAAGTATGGGTAGCTTAGCAGTAGTATTACTATGTACAAATTCAAATTTCATGACTTCTAGATCAAAGTTTCTCAAAGCAAAAGCTCTTATACCACTAGTTGATCCCAATCCTTGATCGATTTCTTAGCTTGTCTAAGGTTAAATTACCTTGGATAAATCCAAAATAACTTGTTGTAGAAACTTTGTATGTATACTAAAGTGTATGCGGAATCTACACCTTAAATGTCAGAAGTATAACTAAATAAAATAGTAATCGTGAATGAACAAAGATATAACCAAACGCTCTAATATTATTAGATCAATAATACGAGTACTTTTCACTAGTACTAGGGTTTACAACCTTGAAGCTTTTCTAGATCGACTTGACAACTATGAACACTCGTATCTCAACTAATGTCCTAGGACCACCTTTTATAGACTAAGGAGTCCTAGTCGGCTTACAATACATTCCTAAGATATCATAATCTTTTCTAAACATAAACATAATCTCTTAAACAAATACATTATACATATCTTGTACAAAAATATCTCAATACTTATCTTCACAAGTATTCTTGTTCTTCAAACAATCTTGATCTCTTTAAACCATCTTTATCCTCTTGACAGTAGTAAGTCTTCTAGCAGTTGTAATCCAGCAGCATAAACTTTTATACAAGCAGTACTAATAAACATAAGCATTAGTAACATTAGTACTAGCAGCACTAATATGTACTCATAATAGTAACATGTACTAGGAGTCTTAACATTTACTACTAGCAGCACTAACTAGTTAGCTTATATTTTAGTCTTCAACTCTGAGCAGTGTTTACTTTAACTAATAGCAGTAACTTTATACTATCAGTACTAAATTATACTAACAGTAGTAACTAGCAGTGTAACTTTATACTATCAGTACTAACTACTTAGCATAATTTCTATTATGTACCTGAGCAGTAGTAACTTTAAGAATCCTTGAAGTCTTTTAAGTCCCAACATGTTGTATACACAAGTTTTATTTAAATGAATGGTCTTTGATAATGTTTACAAGTATGCATTTGTTTGTACTTAAATTTAATGTATGCATATTATTTTTCCTTTCTTTGCTCCATATGTTAGAAAAATTGATGTGGTTCTTCTAACTTGTTTTTGTAGCAAAGTTATCATAGCTCGATTCCTTGGTGCCCTCGTACAAGGGGGAGTACACATCAAAGAGGAGCATTTATTCTGTCGGTTTTACTAACATTCATCAACGAAGCCTTTTTGATTCTACAAAAAGGGGGAGAAATAGAGATAAAACTCACTAAATACTTGGTTAAAAATAATTTTTCATTTAATGAGTTTAAATTTTATAATCATCAAAAAAGGGGAGATTGTTGATAGAAATAATGCCTAAAAACAATATTAATATTTTTTTATCTCTCTACGTTTTGATAATCACAAAATATAAAAAACGATTAATGAAAAATTAAATATAAACAAGTAATTAGTAGTAAATTTTCATTTCGAAAGTTTAATAACTTAAAGGTATGAATAAACAAATATTTAATGCATTTCATGATCAAAGGATTTTTTATTTAACCTCACACTTTTTATAAAAATATCACAAACATTTTCATATCTTTTACAAAAATATTTTGATTATAAAAAATGTTTTATTCAATAAAGATTTTGAATTCAATTTTCCTAACCAAAAACGGTAGAAATATTTTCAGAAAACACCTCACCTCAGAAAAGACAAAAAAGGAAAGCGTTTCCCCGCTAGGGCGGACCCCCTTATTAAAAGGTGGGGCCCTTTAATTTAAAGGGACCGTCACCTAATAGTGGACCGCCCTGAACAAAATCCAGCTCATCTGGCCCTATAAATATTATACAAATCCCCCACTGATTTTCTCACCTTTGCAAACACTTTTTTTTTTCTAAATCAATTTATACTCTCCTTTCTTTCCTTTGATCATTTAATCATAAAGTTTTGTTTCTAAGTGATCCAATCTTAATTCCTCAAGTGCAAGAGAAGAATACTTCTTATAATCAAGTCAAGAAGTGTTATAGTTTAGTTGGTGTTATTGTGAAGTTGTGTTAGATCTTGTAAATCATTTGTGTATATTGTGAAGGTGTGTATCGTAGTTGTAGATTGTGGTGATTATTGTAAGTATAGTTAGATCGGGGTGATCTTTGTAAGTAGTGTTAGATAGGTGTGATCGTAGTAGTGTCTTGGTTGTGAAGAGAATAGAATTTGTGAAGTAAAGATAAATAGTAAAGCGAAGACAAGCGGGAAGTGAAGCAAATTTGTGAGTTGTTGTGAAGTAGTGTGGTTAGTCGTGATAGATTGGTTCTAGCTAGGATTAGAACTCGACATTTCGCTTAGTGTCAAAAATGGTGTAAGCAAAGTCGTGTACGGTTTTCTCCGCCTAAAGGGAGTTTGTTGACATAGTGAAGAGAACTCTCGAGTTTGGTGCTCGGGGAGTGGAGTAGGGCGAAGAGGTGCTTCGTTACCGAACCACTATAAATCCTTGTGTTGTGGTTTGATCTTTCTAACTCTTATCTCTTGTCTTTCATATTTACTTACTTGCATTTTTCAAATTGTGCACATATTGATATCACATAAAATCAAATCTAAGTTTTTATAAACAAACATAACATTAATTTAAAAAGCGGTAAACTATTCAACCCCCCTTCTATTAGGGTATTGGAGAGTAGAGATGTTTCTGGCGGGAGTTTGGTTGGTTTTTTAAAGTGGGTGTATCGCGAGAAGAATTGTGAAGTGTTTAGTGTTATTAGTAGATGGGAGAGCTGCGGCAGCGAAAGGCAGAAGGTGGTAGAAAAAATAGTGGAAGATGGTAGGAAATCTGGCAGCGATCGGGGTATAACAATTTAGGATCCCGGAATCAAGATTTTTTTAGATAACACCTTGAGGACAAGGTGGTTTCGAAGGAGTGGAGAATGTTACGCCCCGGGCTCTTGAAGAGTGTCGGGCCAAACGGGCCACTGATATTATCAATCTTATTTGTTAAGTCAAGTTCAAGGTCCATTAGGAATCGAGTCATAATAGGATTAGGGTTTCATTGTAAGGGTTATCCCATTCGGTATAAATACCGTGCCATTATTATGAATGAATCAATCATGTTTTTTCAAATAAATCTTTAGTCTTGTCTTCTATCTTCTGACGGAGCTAGCACCCGCTAAAAGTGGCGCCTTATCCCGATACTATCCGCAAAGGTCGTATCATGACACCACATCGCTTATGGGGTTGGGGCAACACTTAAGCATATTTTTCATGACAACAAGGCTGCTCGGGTGATTCAACTTGATAACGAGATCCGCAACATGAACATTGGTAATCTCTCCGTTACCAATTATTTTCAAGAGATCAAGAGCAAAGCCGCTCGTATTGCTAATATAGGTTCCAACATGAGTGATTCTAGTCTTGTTACCTCTATGCAGCTATGCTATTAATGGCCTTCGCTCTAGGTTTCCCGAGATGGCACGTATCATACGATACAACATAGGGAAATGCCTCCCACATTTGATATCGTGCGATCCATGGTTCTTGTAGAGGAAAGTGAGATGCTTCACCAATCTCTCACTGGTTCCACGTTTTACAACTCACCATCCTCTCCCACCGTACTTGTAGCCACTAACTCGAATAATACTCATGTCACTATGGGTACTTCAGGTATTAAACAATGTCGCAATTATAAATGTGGCTCGTGTACCTATGGAAAACTGTTTAAATTTTATGGCATGGATTTAAATACTCAAAACCACGACCTGCTTTTAATACCTCCTCAAGTGGTTCGGCGTCTAAAACTGCCGGACGTATAACACAAAGCACTGGCCGGCTTAGCACTTTGGCTTATGGCTCACATTAAGCCCATTCTCACAATTTGGAAAATTCCAACAAACTAACAGTAAGGTACATATATGTTGAAAGTGGGCATATCCCACCGGCCCAATACCCTCAATGTTACTTACCTACTGCTACACCTCAAGCCTAATTGGCTGTTACTTCTTTGAGTCCAGCCCACATGATGCAGCCCACCACACACGTTGGTCTTACAGCCCAACAGACCCCACACCCAGTCTAGGCACCTGTTATTTATCCCTTAGCTCAGTATAGATTTATGAGTAATGGCTATCAGTATGCTTCGTCACCCATGTCCCCATCACAAGCCACTTTGCTTATTCAAGGATTTCAGACTATGACGCTTAAAGACCCCACTTGGCATATAGATACCGGTGTTTCATCACATTTGGCAGACAACACAGAGTATAAACTTACATTCCGTTATAATTCCTAGCATTTATCCTTCTATTTATGTTGGTAATGGTCAGTCCATTCCTGTTACTAACATGAGACATAGTTTTTTGTTCAGTACTCACAAACCCCTACATCTTTATAACATTCTTGTCACGCCTAACATTATTAAGAATTTTATTTTTGTTCGTAAATTTACTCGTGACAATAAAGTTTCTGTTGAATTTGATGAATTTGGTTTTTCTGTGAAGGATTACCGGACCCGCAAGCTCCTTTTCTGTTATGATAGCAATGGAGATCTTTATCGTATTCATCATCAACCACCACCTTCCACTTCATATGCATTACTTTCCTTCAGTCCGACAATGTGGCGTAGATGTCTCGGGTATCCCGGTAAAGATGTGTTGCATCGTTTAGAGTCTAGCAATTTCATTTACACGCGCGAATGTAATAAAACAAAGCAGTCCACTTTGTGTCATGCCTGTCAATAAAGCAAACATGTTAAACTGGTATTTTACTGTTTTATGTCTAATGTTGCATCTATTTTTTAAATTGTACACTCTGATGTGTGGACATCACCCATCACTAGTGGCAGTGGAATAAAAATACTATGCAATTTTTTTGGATCAGTTTTCGCATTTTCTTTGGGTTTATCCGTTACGTAACAAATCTGACTTGTATGATACTTTTGTTCAATTTTGTGCTTATCTGAATAACCAATTTAATGTTGATATTAAAGCTTTTCAATGTAACCATGGAGGTGAATTTGACAATACCCGCTTTCACAACCCTTTCCGCAAACATGGCATTCAGTTTTGATTTTCATGTCCACAAACCTCCTAACAAAATGAGAAATCATAACGCATGCTTCGTATCATAAACAATCTTGCTAGCACCCTTTTATTCTAATCATACATGCCACCCATCTATTGGGTGGAGGCTCTTCACATAGCTACTCACCTTTAAAATATTTTACCCTCCATCGCCATCTACAATGGCATCCCTTTACACTAAAATTTACAATCTCAAACCCACTTACCATATTTTATGTGTGTTTGGGTGCTTATGCTATCCTCGTCTCTAAATTTCCAATAAGCTTTTGCCTCGCTCTACCCTTTGTGTGTTTCTTAGCTATCCTTCAAATCACTAGGGCTATCGGTGTCTTAACCTTACAACCAACAAAATCATTATTTCTCGGCATGTTACCTTTGACGAAAATGTTTTTCCATTTGGGTCCATGACTTTAACTGCACCACCCTAATATGATTTTTATTGACCAACCTGTTACCTATGCCATCTCATAAATACCCAAGCCACAATAATGATCCCAATATTGCTAATACACATTCAGACCAACCTATTGACCACCCACACCACGTTGAGCCATTAACCCTTTGGCCCAACCAATTTATTCTACATCTTCCCAGCCCACTATTACAACCCTCAACCGATCCTTACCAATCCCATTGACCAGCTGACACTTACACCAATCCAACACCCCACTTTGCTTCCATCCAATCAACCACGAAACTTTGGCCAACAGCACCACAAAACCAATGCACATACTAATATCGCACCAACTAATGTTCAACTCATGGTCACTCGCTCTAAAGTTAGTATATCTCGACCCATTGATAAATTAACTCTTCACACCACCACCACTTCGCTAATTCCTAAGTCTCATATTCATGCCTTTCATGGCCTTAATTGGCAAAAAGCTATGTTAGAAGAATATATTGCTTTATTTACTAACGACGCATGGGTACTTGTGTCCCATCCTGCTAATGTGAATATTGATTGTTCTATGTGGCTTTTCAGGCATAAGTTTCATGCAGATGGCTCTTTAAGCAGGTATAAGGCTTGGCTTATTGCCAACGGTCGTAGTCAACAATTGGGTATTGATTGTGATGAAACGTTTAGTCTGGTAGTTAAATCGACTACTATCCGTACAGTTTTGAGTCTTACGGTATATCAAGATTGGCCTATTCATCAGTTAGATGTAAAGAATGCATTTCTTTATGGCCATTTATCTAAGACAATATACATGCATTAGCCACCTGGGTTTGTTACCCATGCTCACCCGAATTATGTTTCATTTGTAGTGTTCATTATAAGGGCTTAAGCAAGCTCTTCATGCATGGTTTTAGCGCTTCGCTAGTTTTGCTACACGGATCGGTTTTGCGCACAACAAAACTGACATGTCCATGTTTGTCTTTCATCGGGTGATTATCTCTTGTTATAAGTGGATGATATTGCATTACTTCACAGTGAGTTTGCTATGATCGATCTTGGCTCTCTTAATTATTTCCTTGGTATTTCTGCTCAGCGATCGACTTTTGGCAAGTTTTTGTCACAGTCGAAATTTGCAGAGGAGATTCTTGAGCGAGCACATATGCAACATTGTCACCTGTCTCGGACTCCTGATGATACGGAGTCCAAGCTTGGTTCTGATGGTGATCCAGTGAGTGCCATACTTATCTCTGCGCCATGCTGTGCCCCTACCATAAACTTACTTTTACCTAGCCGGAGTTATCTTATGTTGTACAACAGGTTTGTCTTTTATGCATGATTCTCGTTATGTGCACTTTTCGGCTTTGACGTGTATTTTACGTTATGTTCGTGGCACTATTGATCATGGTCTTCAGATTCATGTATCGTCCACTCCTCGGCTTACTATTTATACCGATTATGACTAGGCTGGCTGCCCCGTTACCTGTAGGTCTACTTTCGGGTATTGTGTGTTTATTGGTGATAATATTTTATTGTTGTCTGCTAAGTGACAAGTTACTTTGTCTCGTTCTAGTGCTGAGGCAGAATATCATGGTGTTGCTAATGTGGTTGCTGAGACTGCTTGGATCCGCAATTTGTTACGTGAGTTGCATGCTCCTTTATTAACAGCTACTTTGGTTTATTACGATAATATTAGTGTTGTTTATATGTCTGCAAATCCAGTTCAACATCAGCGTACAAAACACAGAGATTGATATTCACTTTGTTCATGATTTTGTTGCTTCGGGACTAGTTCGTGTTCTTCATATGCCATCGCGATTTCAGTATGCGTATATCTTTACTAAGGATCTTCCTGCTGCTTTGTTTCTTGACATTCAATTCAGCTTAAACGTTCAAAAACCTCCTGCTCAAACTCAGAGTCGGACCTACCTTGTTAGTAGGTGGTGCATGGGAACCACCTTAGACACAAAACTTGTTTAGAGGCGATGTACAAAATTTTTCTAGGAACCACCTTATAAGTATACAAGGAACCACCTTAGAAGCTTTTGACAAAAGAAAAAAGAAAGAAAAATGAAATAAAACCATGCCGGAAATGTTGCTGGATATTTTGGAAGGTGACAACGAAGATGACGATGCTTCTTTGAAAATGAAATTAAATATAAATGGATAGGATGTGTCTTTGTTATGGTAATAGGAGTGAGGACAGAGAATAGTCAAAAGTAGTTGGACCACATATATAAGAGAATCTTTTTCATTTTTAATTACAAATTTAAAGTAAAAAATTATTACTGTATAAAAACTATGTAACTATTTATAAGGTATTTCTAGTCCATAATAATTTTAAAGTGGTTAAGTTTAGTTGATTCTTTTGTTGCCCAGCAATTGCAAAGGTTTAAATGGTGATTTATAACCATATTGAAAAACAATGTATCACATGATATTAATAAACGCTTTAAATTGTTACCATAATACATGTAGAAATGCAATTAATATTTGGGAAAAAGTTATTTATACTTAATGTACTTTTCCCAGATACTCATTATGATTCATCTACTTTCAACATTGTCATTCCACGCGCTAGAAATTGTTTGTTAAGGGCAATTTAGTCGTTTTACACATTATCATCTTCTTCCTATACATTGCTTTCTTTCCTTTTGCGTGATTTTATGGCCTTGACTGCTACATCTGCAAATTGGTATGCCAACTATTATCACTACTATGACATAAACCAAAATATACAAATGCATTGAAGAAATTTACACAAAAAATATTACAAAAAAGTTGACATTGAAATTTTGACTCAAAGATGGTAATGAGATTCTTCAACGAGTAGTTTTATGATTCAAATATACAGACAATATGAATCTATTCTGCGTATGAGCTCAGAATAGTGATTAACAAAACATACAAATTGGTTACGTATATGACAAGATGGGTCAACTGATAAAAATGACTCATATCGAACTTAATGATCTCATTCCTCATATTTTTGGTCGATCGTTATTATTGCATAACAAAACTCCTGATTCAGTGGCAAGAATTCAAACGTGGGTTTGCAATATTTTAAATGTGGGTAACAAAAAACTCAAGCGTGGGTAACAAAAACCATGCGAAGATGGCAGCTAGGGTTTGCAAAATGGCAGCTAGGGTTTGCAAATGTGTGTTTAAAATGATAGAATTGGCTTATGAAGAAGAAAAAGGTATTTGTGTCTTTTCATGTGAAAGGTGTAAGCATGGATATGTATAATAACCTGTTGACCATAACAACATTAAGGTAAATGACAATATATATCGTAGAGAAAGCATAATGAGTATATGGAGAAAATACATTAAACATAAATGACTTTTACCCTTAATCTTTTGTTATATTAGCGAAATACTATTAAAACTGAACTTTGTGTGACTTTATCCGACCCGACCCGTTAACCAATTCGAAAAAAAATCCGCCTTCACATAATAAGGAACCACATTAGATTTTCGGTTGGGTCCGCATTAGATTTTTGGTTGGGTCCGCACAGCTCAAACTGCGGGGGAGTTATAGTCTATTATATTACATCAGTTATTATAACCAACTGGGATAGCTCAGTTGGCCACCAAGAGTGTCCTTGGGGAGGTTGTTACCACATGTGAGAGGTCTCAGGTTCGAGTCTCTCCATAGGGGTTTTCCTTCGAGGTGGGAATCTGTGGGGTTCTGCCCCATAGATGCGTCAATTTGAGGCTAGCAGGGACTACCTTCTGGGTTTATAATGTGGAATCGAATCACTCATTATTATTAGAGGCTGGCAGGGACTACCTTCTGGGTAAGTACTGTAGAATCGAATAACTAATTTAGCAACTGTACTAACTCGCCGTTCAAAAAAAATAAAAAATTACATCAGTTATTATATTTTGTAGGATCCCGTTTAACACTTCATAACACGAATCAATCAAGGATCAAGAACTAGAAATGAGAAAGAGAGTTGAGTTGTTCTAGAGAGAGAAAGAAGAGAGAGAGAGATGAGAGAAAATAGAAAAGAAGAATTATTAATTAAATGAACAACTTACTTTTCCAAGTGGAAAAGTTCCTTATATACCCCGACACTTAAAAGTGATGCACAGGATATTTAACTAGGACCCGGGCTCGGGTTTTGCTTGGGATTAAACCCAAAACATATACAATATTAGATTATCTATCGAGCCCAGCCCGAGCCATGATATTATCCTATTACAACATTACTAATTAAAGACCGAAGCTTCCATCGAAGAGTGACCCCGAACTTCCTTGTTTCGACTCAATAAATTGAGGCTACCAATCTTCCCCCAAAGTGAGGTCTTGAACACGGAAACGACTCCCTTATTGACAAGCTCAATAAAATTGAGCTAACAATCTCGCCCTGAAGTGAGTTCATTGATGACAACTCCTTCATGAGATTTCCATAGATTGCTTTTGTCGATTAAGCTCGAGTGTTCTTTGGTCTTTGTCTTTGTTGATTGTCTGTAGAGCTTGTTCCTCATGCTTAATGATCTTTACTTTGAGCCTTTGTCATTTCCTTAATCGTCTATGCCATCTTGCGATCTATGACTTTGACCAACATCTCATGACTATTGCAATTACTTGAAAAGCTCATTTCAGAAGTTTGCAGAAGTCTTTGTCTTTAAATCTGAGCTTTCTAGATAGTAATGTCTTTAAAGATAGCGCATTATTGAATGGGATTGAGTTGCTGTTACACGTTTGACCTGCAGGTTATCGTTAGTCATAAACGAGAAATTAATTTGAAAATCAATCGACGTATCACTCGTCAAAGAGTTTTTTTTGAACACATCGAGAAGTGTCATGTTTTTATACAAAATTCATTCAACCGCCAATTCATTTACTGGACCAAATCGATATCCAGTTGTCACAAAGTTTGTTCATATAGAATCTCCAAGGAAAGAGGTCTTTGAGCACCTACCAAGAGCTTGTTTGATGCTGGCTCAAGCAGATTTCTAATCTCATGTGAATTCAATTAGATCACTCGTATGATCTCCGCAATATCATAATGATATTGCGTAGCACTCTGATAACAAAACAGCTGAACCTGATGAGTTCAACAAGCTTGAAAGGAAAGTGTCCTAACGAGATTTTGATTGATCTCTGCTCTAGAACCATTAGTGCATTTTAGTTTTAGTAACTCGGAGGCTGGAGTTCATATTGCCGTTGACCTATTCAATATCAACAATCTCGGATGAATACAATAGATAATGTGTGTATCCGTTGACCAAATGAGAACAAGTTCTGAGGAGAGAAACCCGAATGCTGGTTAAGGGTTTGCAATGCATCACTTGGTCCATGGATGTCGTTTCAATGTTCAGCAATTAATTTGTGATTCCTGACAAGCATATGTATGACCCGATTTCTGCCTTAAGTTGTGTGGAGGGCTTCTTTCTTTAGACCCTTTATCCATACATTTCTTTTTTATTCTTCAACGCCTTCAATGCTTACCAGGACGTCATTACTAACACCTTGTTGTGATTATTCCAGTGTTAGCTCAATCTTAGTCGGCATTAGACCCAAATTCAATTCATCTCCAATTATACCTAAGGACTGCTATTTTCCTAACTTTTTGGAATATCCATTGGTAGATACTCCGTTCTGGTGTGATCAAAGGGAATTAGATTCTACCTAACCACCTTATGACTTCATATTCGTCGTGAAATAAGAATGTTGTTTGGGTATGAAGATCGAACCATAAAACCTTTTCTTTAGCACATTGAGTCGAATGATCATATTTACTTACATTTTTTCTCCCCTTATTTTAAATAATAAACACTTAGTTTTCTGAAATACCTTGGTGATTAAAATATAATCTTGAAAAAATCAGTGGAAGAAAATAAGGTCACATGAATGATTGGAACATTTTGATAATGTTTTTGAATACATAAGAAATAATCGTTGATGAGGATCCAAGAACAGTAAAACTTTGTTCTCCGAAAAACTCCCCTCAAAAATAGGACCAATTGAGAAATTGTTGTCCTTTTGAAAACATTGTGAGGGATGGAGTGTTGAACACACAATTTTGAAGATTAGAATGCATCGAGAAATTCTTGAAAAATTAGTTTAACTTTTTGAAAACCAAATGTTTAGAGGACTTCTCTCTAACGGTAAAGGGAAGCTCACTGAAACATACACTATCCTTTTTCTTGAGCTAAAAACATTGAATGTCTTGTAAGAACAGCTCAAGACCGAGAAACGTTAATTTTCTCGTTGGGAGATACGCTATAAACCTCCTTTTTTTGAAGTCCGGGTTTTATGTACTGATATTTCACATAAGCCCATCTAGAAAAAATTAGAATACATGTTTTTGAAACTATGTTGCAACTCTCGCTCGAACTTCATTTACACACCCTTGTCAATGTTATCGACATTTCTAAGTCACGTAAATGTTATTCGATTTCAAGAGACATGTCGAGAAGAAACTTTTTGGAAATTTTCTATTTTTCATATTTTGTATTTGTATATATATACCTGTTGTCCTCAGCATTGCTATGTGAAGGTGGAATAGTAATTCCAACTCTTGTCGTGATGTAGCTGTCTTGTTTGCTTAAGGAACAACTTTTGGAACTAGCTTTAAACTTGACTATTCATTGATGTGGTCTTGAATTCTGAGTTCTAAATGGTTATGATCAGAAGTCATTTGATGAAGAACGAGGCTTGAACTGCGTTGTTCAAACGTCATTGCCATGAGGACCGAGGCTTGATCTGCTGCGATCAAACGTCTTTTAAACTTTGAGGAACGGGGCCGGAAGTGTTATATTTAGCAGACGCCATTTATCGTTGTGGTGCGAGGTCTGAACTGTTGTGATCAGACATCATTTGACATTGATGACCGAGGCTTGAATTTTTGTGTTCAAACGTCATTTCTGAAGATTTCATCTTTTGTGAAACCATTCTGGCACTGGTTTCTTAGATATCAGTAATTTCAGCAACCACACTCTGAGATTTTCCTGCTTTTCATTGTATAGTGCATCTGCATTTAGGTCAATTCTTTGTTGCTTTTGACCATTGAATGACGTACTTGCACTTAAACCCAAAGTTTGTTTGCATGCATGAATGTGAGGGATATCTACTATTGAACCATGCGCGGGTTCACTGTACAACCTATTGCCCCGTGCGAGAGTTTGATAACTTTTCCTGTGGGAATCCACTAAGAAGAATATTACTAAAGATTCTAGCCCGTTGGATTTCCACCTAAGACAAGAATCCTAGATTTATGTTTTCTCAGACGTGTAAGTCTTTTTGTTTGAGAACCTATGTCCTATGGGGATCTGTCTTTCTGGTTTCTTAGATGCACTTGACTTTCTACGGGCATATATCTCTTGTTGTCTTATGAATTTTGTCATCCTTATTGTCAGAGGCACGAGGATTTAACCTTAAAAGGTATTTCTAAGAACGCATTTCATCAGAATTCACTTTAAAGGCACTTTTTTTGCATGTAGAGAACATTCAAGTCCATTTGAACTTCAAGAAAGGCTTTGTTTCCGTATGGTCTCCTAAGTGAACATCTTTGTTTGAAAACCCCGACTACTCATTGATGCCTTGCCAATTCCTAGGTTTGGTTGCAACCCATTAGCAGTGTTAGTAATCTAGCAGGATCAATCATACAAGTTTTCCATTCACTTCTTTGTCTTTCTGAAGTTTGTGCACTTTTCTTAGCTTTCCTTCTCTAGTAGTAGTTATGAACCATGTCATTTGAGCCTACAAATTCTTTAGGTGACTGAAATGACACATGCTTTGGGTTATTCCTAGAGGGGCCAGGTGCAATCACATTGGTGTTTCGAACTGCTTGTTTTCTAATCTGAGGCAAATACTAGTTAGTGACTTGATTAAACAAACCACCGACACATTAGTTTTGATTTAACCCGAACTATTCAATTTGAAAACTTCTCATTTTAGGAGAATTTGAAAAAGGAGTCGGTTTTCCTAAAACTGATGGTTTTGGAATTCGTTTGAGCATTTGGTTGTCGAACAACAGATGGTTTATTAAACTGAGTTTTTCCACAGACTTTATCCCTGCAGTTCTCAATGAGTTTCTTAACTCCCTATGTGCTAATTTCTGTCTTGCATTTGAGCTTTTAAATCTTGTATTTCATGATATTGTTCACGTTCTTTTTGAAATACATTTGAAGCATTTTCTTTGCAAACTGAGTTGTTTTTCATTTGTTCTTTACATTGTTGTAAAGCAAGTTCAAGAGAAATCGAGTGTTTTTCAAGTTTAGAAAAACTTTAACAATTATTATGAACCCTCTTTTGTTAACGGATTGCAGTTTGTATCGAAAGTTTTTGTGCAAGACATTCACATCTTTGACTTTATGAAAGATAACACAGCATTGTAACTTCAGCACAACATTAAAACAGACATAGAAAGGCAAAAATGAACATGTAACATCTTTAGACACACACTTTTGAGAAGTAGATCATATATGTTTGAAAAATCAGCCTTTTCTGATTCAAGTTCGTCATCACTAATCCAAGGCTTTTCAAGGATTTAACGTACTCCAAATCGCCATGCCTTCAGTTTTTAGTTTCATAACAAAACAATGACTGTCCAGTAAAGTTATTGTTTTTGAAAGAGGCATTATTAACGTTTTTGGATCAAAACTTCCATAACATTTAGCAGTTGGTTAAGGAAATGCACTAGTATATGATTAGACCAAGTTTGTTTACAAATTGTTCTAAAATGATTGAAGTTGTTTGTCATTTCGTTATAAACTTGTCTACTTTTACTAATGGATTTAGAAACGGGTAGAAAGGACACATTTTTAGCAATGTTTGGTTTTGTTCTGTTAAACGTTTTTCTCCACATTGTCTTCCTAACTTCTTTAGCGCGTTCTAACTGATCAAGATAGGTTTTGGATGGTGGTTTGAAAGTTTCATAAAGACCAGTTTTTGATATATGTGTAATCATATGGTTTTCACTTTGTCTATATCTAATTTGATCCTACACTTCTCTAACTTTTCAATATCACTGTCTCTTCCCCATTGGGGCAAAATCTGTTTGCAGGATCAGAAGTATCATATGGGATCTCATACAATGAGACTTTTTCAGATGAGCTATCTCGAGGTTACTATTAGGATTAGGCAAGGTTGATCTACCATTATATGTTCGCATTTGGGTGCTAACCATGTGAATGTTTGAATTGACTGATTGCGTTTATAAAGAATTCATTAAAAACGTATTTGTTTGACTATTTCAATCATCGTGTCGAATGTCTTGTATCCTCCTTAAAACCTTTAAATCCGAAATAACCTTACTTTTCTCTTTGAGTTGACCTTCAATTGTGACCTAGTTAACAGACTCTTTTTTACTAGCTCATCGTGTTTCTGATTGACAACTGAAATTTCATAGGTTTTAGTTTTTAAACCCTCTTGTATGTCAATGTCTTTAAGAGCTAATAGTCCTAGAGTTTCATTTAACTTTGTTTGAAGTATTTTATAATCACTCGTTCGGTCATTAAGGGCCGTGTACTTCTCAAGCTCAGTCTGTTTGGCCTGAAGTGCAATAACAACTAATCACCCACTGCTAGTACCCCTCCCTAGAGCCCTACTAGTCTCATCAAGGTTAGTTTTGCACTTTTCCAATTCTTGAGTCAATGATGCGTTTGCTTTCTTTAATTGCTTTAAAATTGTTTTGTTTTCCTCAGTATCAAGAGTTAAATTTGCAATTAAATTAGCAAGCGCAGCACGCTCATCAGCACATTCTGCAGCATGTTTCTCAGAATGTTGTCTTTCATTGGCAAACACATTCTTTTCATCATTGTTTTGTACCTGTTCCAATGGCGTATCATTATAACGTGATTCTGTAAGGTAAGTACTTCATGCAACTTGCCATGAAACCGTAAGTAGCTTACCAATTCCTGCTTATCAATCTCTTCATCTAATACAATCCCACTGCTTGTTTCATCTCCTGAACTTGTAACCGATGATTGAACCTCTTGAACCTTGCACTGTTGAATCTGCAACTGTCTTTCACTCAACTTTTTCAACGTCATCTTAAGCTCTTGCTCATGACTTGATCTTTCTATTATACATTGCTCAATGGAGTTCATGTTTTGGATGATTGTTTCCTTGAATGTTTGAGCTGTCATTTTAGTGTAATCTCTGAAGTTTTCTCTTACTTCTCGATCTGATGAAAAAGATCTTGAATAAATATCGAGAGGCTTTAACAAGTCAGAGTTAATGAACCTTTCAAACTGTACTTTGATCACACTTAGAGCGGATTTGGAATCCATCTCGTGAAGTGTTTCTGCATAAGAAATGTCTAAGTTATTCATGTGTTAGATAAACTGAAAACTTGAAAGGTTTTCTGACACTATCACCAAGAGTTGGTGCAAAAAGCCTGTGATACAATATACAACCAGAGAAAGTCTGTCTTTCGAGAAGTTGAGTGGTTGATTTAAGTGCATTTAATTTGTTCAAGGAGTTTTCTTTGAAAATCTTTGCTTGCATCTGCAGTTTCTGTATCTCTGGTTCCTCTAAAACTGAACCCGAAGATGAAGTAACCTTTGTTCCCATTTTAACGTGAATTATGAAGTGTGAAAGTTATTGGATCTTAAGTGGATGTAATGTGATTGAAGTTGTGGTCTTGTATGCAATTCACGTTCACGGGATTTTACACGTCTATGATTAAAACGAATAAATAAATTAACGGGATTTTATAAAATCAATAGAAAAACCGTGAATGTATAATTGATTGTTGTTGAGGTTTGTTTGTTGTATGATTAATGCAGTTTAAGTCCTTGTTGATGGTTTTGGTTTTGGCTTATGGTTTGATGATTTGTTTGGAATTCGGCGCAGTTGGATTATGAAAAAAATAAATTTTACCTTATTACCAAAATCTAAATTTGGTGTAAAAATAAGCTAAAAAGGCTATAGAAAAAAATTATATTTTACTTAATTTTTCCCACCAAAAAGTGTCCCTAAAAAGGTGTCGACCGAAAAAAAAATTACCCTATTACCAAAATTTGAATTTGATGTAAAAATAAGTTAGAAAGGCTATATAAAAAATTACATATTGCTCAACTTTTTCCGTAAAAAAAAGTGTCGCTAAAAAGGTGTCGTCTGGATACTCGCCATCTTCACTTAACCAAACCGCTGCTCAAGTTACACAACTCGTCGCCTTCACTTAACCAAACCGCTGGCAATAAATATAAAGCAAACCGCTGCGAAGACTATTTGATCAAACCGCTGCCTTGACTTACTTTACTCAAACCGCTGCCAGTATTATAAAAATCAAACCACCGTGAGTTTTTACCTTGGCAAACCGTTGTCCTTTTGATTAACTCGCCGTCTATTTTTTAACTAACTCGCCGTGTATTATTTTATTCAAACCGCCGTTGGTTTATGAATTTTGGCCATGGTAACGTTTTATTTTTGGTCAATATAATAAGCAACTCGCCATGAACCTGTCAAACCGCCTTCATAAACACCAACTCGCCACTGAACAAGGCAAACCGCCGGCTGTTTTATCTAATATTAAACTCAAACCGCCATTGACCAAGTCAACTCGCCTTGTACCTTTTTCCTAAATTTGTGGATCTTGTCCCCTTTCTATTCAAACCGCCACCAAGAACACCTAGGACGAATTGAGTAAAAATTCACCATTTGAGGTTTTTATCCACGAATCTAAGCTAAACCATGTGTTACTAAGTGAGTATAACAAGATTAAACACACACTAACACTTGTTTCTTTGAAAATCTTCCAATATGAAGCAACTCTCCACGAAGAACACTAACCTTTTAAAGCTTATAATTCGAACTTTAAGCTTGTATAACACACGAAATTTGTAACAATCTTACCTTTTGATGTGTAGAATAAGTAGAGAGCAAGATTAACCAACAAACAAGCCAAAATCAAAAGTTAGCCGTGAGCCTTTTTGCTTCAAAAATAAGGACGAATTAAGCTTAATTAACCATAAGAATCAACCACGAATCCACACGAAGCTCTGATGCCAATTGTAGGATCCCGTTAACACTTCATAACATACAATCGATCACGAAATCGGAACTAGAAAGGAGAAAGAAAGAGTTGTTCTAGAGAGAGAGTTTAGAGAGAGAGATGAGAGAAAAGAGAAATGGAATTATTTAGAAAATGAACAACTAGCTTTTTCTAAATAAGAAAAAGCTTATATACCCCGTCACGTTAAAGGTACGCA
>BQNB010073356.1:0-12949 GCA_026074375.1 Tanacetum coccineum
ATGTGGTTAAAATGGTTACTGTCAATGTGTTATTAGTCTGGTTGTTCACAACATTTAGCCTCTATACCAACTGGATGTGAATAATGCCTTCTTTTATGGAGACTTACATAAGGATGTTTATATGGATTTACTACATGGGTTATATGACAAGTCTGAAACTAAGGTCTGCAAGCTTGTTATGTCCCTTTATGGTATTAAACAAGCTCACAGACAATGGAATGACAAGTTAACTTGTACTTTGAAAGAACATGGATTTAAGCAGAGTATAAATGATTATTCTTTATTTTTAAGGATGATTAGGGAACTTTTCTTGATCTGCTTGTATATGTTGACGACATTATTATAAGAGGGAATAATGAAAAATAAATTGAAAGGTTTAAATTATTTTTAGCATCAAAGTTTCAAATTAAAGATTTGGGTCTTAAAATACTTTCTTGGAATTGAAGTTCTTGATAATAGTCAAGGGTTGTGTTTGTCTCAGAGAAAGTATTGTATGGAGTTTTTATATGAGTATGGTTTACTTGGCTGCAAGCCTGCTATAACACCTATGCAGCAAAATGTAAGCTTGAGTCATATTGAGACTGATAAGGATAAAAGGCCTAAGAACTTGACCTCTTATCAAAAACTTGTAGGAAAGCTCATATATTTGTCTATCACTAGACCATAAGAGTTTTGAGGTATTTGAAGCAGAGTCCTAGTTCAGGTATTCAGTTTTATCATAGTAAGAATGTAGGTTTGCATGCTTACTCTGATGTTGATTGGGCTAAATGCTTAGATTCCAGGAAGTCTGTTTCTGGTTTATGTGTATACTTTTGTGGTAATCTTGTTTCTTGGAAGAGTAAGAAGCAAGCAACCATCTCAAGGTCTTCGACAAAAGCTGAGTATAGATGCATGGCATCTACAGCTTGTAAGATCATTCGGATCACACATCTACTGAATGACTTAGGATTGGAGGGTCTGCTTCCAGTTCCCTTGTATTGTGATAGCACTTCTGCTATTCAAATTGCAGCCAATCCTGTTTTCCATGAGAAAACAAAACATTTTTAGATTGATGTGCATTTGATTAGAGAGAAGGTCGCTTCAGGTGTGATAATCATTGTAAAGGTCAACTTAGCTAAAAATATTGTGATATCTTTACAAAAAGTTTAAGTGTATCTCAACATAAGCATTTTTGCTTGATGTTGAATACGACAGTTATGTTTGAAGTATGAGTTTGAGGAGGGGTGTTGAATTATATGTTGACTATTTAGTCAAACTCATTCTTGAGGGACTGGTTTTGTATTTTCTCCTAACTCTAATCTTTGGTGTCATTTTTGCTAGTTTGTATTGTGCATGGTGCTTTGTGACAAGTCATGAAAGTTCTCTCCTATATAAGCTGGTCTCATCTCCAGATCTAGGGTTAGCTTATTCGATTCATTGTTCATCACATCAAAACTCCCTCTCTCATTGTATGATCTAGTATTTAGCCTGGTCTAGTGTTATTGATCATCTTGATCAAGTAATCATTGTATTGTACTCATCTTAAGAGTGAATTTGTAGTGAGGATTAGTGTATGTGTGATCTGTATAGTTGTTGCACCTATTAGAGGGACAACAAATCTTTCTCTTTGTATTGTACAACAAGCACATGTTTGTGGACTTGTTTTCTTGTATATTCATAACAAAGGGCACATGGGGAGGTTGGTTGAGTGCACATCTGGTATTTTTGGTGTTGATATGATAGTTTTTACAAAATTATTAAGTATTCCGCATTATATATACTCTCTTCGCCCCAAAATAAATGTTATGTTTTAATTTTTTGAATTCTTTTTTTTTCAATTTTGATATTAAATATTTTTATTTTTGTTATATAATACATCATGCAAATATATGAATTAATTTGGTTTTAAATATATTTTTATTGACATATTTTTTATCAAGTATTATATTAACACAAACCAAAATATTTAAGGCCAAATTTGAAAAAAACAAAAAAATAAATATAATAGGTCAAACATGACACTTATTTTAAATCGAAAGGAGTACATTACATAACTACTTTGATATGATATTGAAAACAAAGAATGGACGAGAATTTCTTTATTGGGATCACTCTGAAAAAAGAACGTTTAGATCTAATACACGGTTATCCCACAACTAATTTCGACCACATCCCTATCCGCAAACCAACATTTGAACATATTATGTGCATAATTTCATGTGAAAACTTGCATGATAGCATCCTGTTGGATGCAAAGTAAATTTCAAAAACCAATAAAGCACACTAATACACAGGTTAAAGTATAAAATTGGTTACTTTTCTCAATTATTTTTTCACAATAATAATAACGACAAAGGTATATATTTTTGAAAATGTTAAAACTTGATTCGTAGACTTATAGTGCGGTCACCCCTATCACATCGACGTCAACTCATATTTCTCTCTCTAAGTCCAAACACGTGACCAAATGCTCGTAATAGACGACATTGTCACAACAAAAATTATACCCCACAAAAATCACTTGTTTTGTTTGGTCGGCCAACGAACGCTTCAATTCATCTTTTGGGGAGGAAGGACGTGTCGTAGAGGATATGCTTTGATAGCTATAACGATCGGTCTTAGTTTGTGTTAAATAAAATATAGTGATGGATGTAGAATAAAACAAAGTACGAGGGTAATTGGTGTACATTTGGGAAAGATGCAAATCCATTTATAAGATATATTAAAACGGAGTAACCTCTGCTCATTTTACCACACTCACTTTGGGGTAATATAAACCTGCTTCTTCTTTTTCTTTTTTTATGTATTTCTTTCATTTACTTATGCAATTGTATGTTCAATTGATTTACTAGTTACAAGATTTTTCATTCTGATAAGATTAGTTTTATTTTTGTTGAATTGTGGTGTTTATTTGGTTTGAAATCGTTTTGACTATTTGAAGACTAGAAGGTTACTTTTCAACTTTAAGTTTTTTTAATCGACCCCATAGTCACAACCGTTGACTGGGTCCCCTTATGAAACATTAGCCTCGTAATTTTGTAGCTGAGAAATGTAACTAGTGTAAAAAACTTGACGTTTTGTTTTAGCAATTGATGGTACTTGTTTTATATATTCTAGGTACTCTATACTGATCCTGCAAATCCTGGGTGAAAGCGTTTGATGTGAAAATGGCACATTTACTTTCCGCTTCTTGCCCGTTAATCATCTCCCCATGCTCCAAAAACGGCCCTAGCTCATTAAAACCAAGCTTAGCTTCGTTACCAACTTCACGCACTTCTTTCAAAAGCCTTTCTATAAACAGAAAGAATGCGCAGAGACAATTCTCAGTACGCGCAACCACTCTTCAACAACCTGGAACCAAGGCAGGGTCTGGCTCTGATGAAAGCTCACGTCAGCAATCAAGACCAACACGAGTGATGGTCGTTGGTGGCGATGGCTATTGTGGTTGGGCTACTTCACTTCACTTATCCAAAAAAGGTTACGACGTTGCTATTGTTGACAACCTTGTTCGTCGTCAATTTGATGACCAACTTGGGCTTGATTCACTCACACCCATTGCATCAATCCACGATCGTATCAGAAGATGGAGATCATTAACCGAAAAGGACATTGATCTCTACATTGGGGATGTTTGTGACTTTGAGTTTTTGTCAGAGGCATTCACGTCGTTTAAACCCGATGCTGTGGTCCATTTTGGAGAGCAAAGGTCCGCCCCGTTCTCCATGATTGACCGGTCAAGAGCCGTGTTCACTCAACAAAACAATGTACTCGGTACCCTTAATGTGTTATTCGCCATAAAGGAGTACGCTGAGGATTGTCATCTTGTGAAACTTGGTACAATGGGTGAATACGGGACACCAAATATCGACATTGAAGAAGGGTATATAACTATTACTCATAATGGCAGAACAGACACTTTACCTTACCCGAAACAAGCTGGTTCTTTTTACCATTTGAGTAAAGTGCACGATTCAAACAATATTGAATTTACGTGCAAGGCGTGGGGGATAAGAGCTACTAATCTGAACCAGGGTGTGGTTTATGGTGTGAGAACTGCTGAGACCGAAATGCATGACGAACTTTACAATAGGTTTGATTATGATGGAGTTTTTGGAACAGCATTGAATAGGTTTTGTGTTCAGGCAGCGATTGGTCATCCGCTTACTGTTTATGGCAAAGGAGGACAGGTAAGATATCTTAGCTAACTTGCTAATAAATTTTTGCGTGTTACTGAGAATTTGAGATCATGTTTGGTGTTTTTCTGTCATGTTGAGTGGGTAACTAACCGACCAGGGTTAATTGACAAGTCATGTTATGCTGTTTTCTGTCATGTTGGAGAAAAATAGGTGACATGTAGGGTAAAACATTACATAAATTGACTTCATTCATATTAAGAAATTTTAATCAACGTTACAACTGGCATAATTTTTATGTTTTTAGTTGTCATCTGGTTTTTTATTCAGGTCAAGTTAGATACATAGATATACGACTACTTATGTTTCTGGTGGTCTTTTAGATTAAACTATACATCTCTTTGACACTTTCGGTTTTATATTACAGACTCGAGGGTACCTAGATATAAGAGACACAGTCCAGTGTGTGGAGATTGCAATTGCAAATCCAGCAAAAAGAGGCGAGTTTCGGGTATTCAATCAATTTACAGAGCAGTTTTCCGTCAACCAACTTGCTTCACTTGTTACAAAAGCTGGAGACAAGCTTGGAATCCAAGTGCAAACTAAATCTGTACCCAACCCAAGAGTTGAAGAAGAAGAACATTACTACAATGCCAAGCACACTAAGCTTATTGAATTGGGACTAGAACCGCATCTCCTTTCAGACTCACTTATTGATTCAGTACTAAACGTTGCAGTTCAGTTCAAAGACCGGGTCGACACAAGACAGATCATGCCGAGTGTTTCTTGGACAAAGATTGGGGCGAAGCCAAAAACTGTATCCGCTTAGGCTTGTGATAGTGATGCATGGTCATAGTTTTATTCATATATGGGGATACTAATGGTAATATCTATGAACGGCAAGATTTATAAGACTTGTACTACGATATATTTATATGTTATTTCTGTGATCTCTTTATTAGTCAATATAATAAATGACATTAATTATATTGACTAATACTCTTGACTACTCACATGCAAAGTGAAAGTGCTGATTCAACATGAACTGGTTTGAGGTCTTTTGGCTTGCATATCATCCCTAAACCTAACAAAAATTCCTATCAGTTTATTTGAACTTCAAGGGACTGCTAAATGGGTGGGTTAGGTAATGGGTCAAAATGGCTTAAGGTGAAATGGCTCATATATTACAGCTTTTTATATTTTTCTGTTTCATAAATCTTTTAAGCAATGTGCTTTTTATGCAGAACACGGACATCTTTGTTTTTTGGTCTATTTGTCTCTTTAGAAACAAAACTTCTTGTATTTTTTTTACAAAATATCTTATATATAAACCAAAAATTATATAATATGCGTTTCTTGTTAAATAAAATGAAACTAAAACCATCGGTAGAGGCAGATCCACTTGTCTTTTCTAATCTAAACCATGTTTTGGCAGCATTCTAAGTTTTAACTAACAGGAAAACAACAGACCTTGTGATGTATCTAAAATATTTACAGGTACCAGTAATACAGTATATGTACAGGTACCAGTAATACAGTACTTAATGTATAAGTTGTTTTATTTTGTGTTATAAATAAAATTTAAATGTATTTCATTTTTACCTTTAATGGGCCATAAATTATAAGCATTTCGCTTAAGGTGATAATAAGATACATGGTTAGGCACGATAAATTTTTTTTTGAGCTAAACTCTAGTTGCACAATTATACAATAAAGTAGCAAAAGTTATTGTCGAGGGTGCACACATTAAAAATCGACACTTTTTAATATAAAATACACTTCGTAACTCAAAATCGGGCGTGGTTTGTGTCACACCCAACTCCCATGTGGATCCGTCCCTAATAGCGGCGACAATGCAAATTAGTTTTTTGTGTATGATTTTTTTTACTTATTTTTATATACGGATGAAAAGTAAGGGTGGCAATTTGTGACCCTACTCGAAACCTGAAAACTGAGAACGGACACGAAGTTAACAATTTCGGGTTGCAGTTCTAACATAGTTTAGCGTTTTGGGGCTGTGCGGATTAACCCATATCACAAGTTTATTAAGCAGGTGAGGGTTGATGTCTGGTTTAAGTTAAACGGGTTCGACCTACCAACCGTTTAATATTATTTTTCCAGAATTAAAATCTACATATCACTATTTATCGAATTATAATGGGTAAATCACGAACCCATACTTTAACTGTTTCTCTTGTGTATAATGCCATTATTTAGTTAATAGGTTTAAACCCGAAAACCTGTTTAACAGTACTTTATACCCGTGTAAGTATTTAACTCACCAACCCATATATGTATGCGAGTCAAAATTGATCGTGTTCGGGCTAGTGTTGACATGATTTATTATTTAAACGAATCAGGTTAGGTTCTTTTGACCCGCCAACCCGAACCTTCTAATTTCAACCCGACTTAAATCACCACCTCTTGTTAATTTTATATATATATATATATATATATATATATATATATATATATATATATAGAAGAGAGTGTAGAGAAAGTGTCTCAATTAAAATGTAATTAACATTTAGTTACATTATTTTGCATCATTTTTCTACCTACATATTGAGGGCTAATTTATACCATTCATTTCATTTGATTTAAAAGACAAGATTTAAGATTAAAATAAAAATGAAGGGACTAAAATGGTAAATTTACTAAAACTCACCCTAATCACTCCCTTATTATTTCTAAAGTTGGCAAATCTTATCCAAATTACATTTAATTGCCATTTTTGATATTTTGTACGTTTTCGGTTGTTTTATACATTTTCGCGCGTTTTCTTTATGTTTTCGCACGTTTTCTTACGTTTTCGACTCTTTTTGCGTGTTTTCGCACATTTTCCTGCGTTTTTTCGCACGTTTGCTATACTTGGTATTTATACTGATATTGATGATTATTCTGAGATTGCATGCATGTATGCGGAAACTCTAAGAAAATGTGATTGTCTTGAAGTTGAGCTTTCTAAATAGAATAAATCATATAATGAACTTTCAAAATGTTTTTCAAAACTTGAGAAACACTCAATTTCTCTTGAACTTGCTTTGCAACAAAATAAAGAAAAATGTCAAAATGATATAAGATGGAAACAAAGCGAATCTTTTTCATTTATAGAACTGAATGAAAAATATTTTGAAATAAACGATTTGAAAGCTCAGCTGCAAGATAAGGACATTGCCATTAGTGAGTTAAAGAAACTCATTGTGAAAATGCAAGGAAAGTATGTGGAAACTAAGTTTGAAAAATCAACAGTTGTTCATCAACCGAATGCTTATAAATTTCAAAAACCATCAGTTTTAGGAAAACCGTCTACTTTTTCAGATTCACTTGAAAGAAAAGATTTTTCAAAGTCTAAGACGGCAACCTGAACTAATAAGAATCATGGTTTAACAAAAAGAGTCACTCTACAGATTTTGCCTCCTAAACAAACTAGAAATAACGTATATAACACAAACGTGATTGCACTTGGAATGTATTAGATGAACACTAAGCCCACACAAACTAGAACACCTCATTTATCTCAATATATTAGGAAAACTAATAAACGTGTGTCTTTCTCTAGAGGAAATAAAGTAGCAAAAGTTATTGTCGAGGTTGCACACATTAAAAATCGACACTTTTTAATATAAAATACACTCCGTAACTCAAAATCAGTCGTGGTTTGTGTCACACCCAACTCCCATGTGGATCCGTCCCTAATAGCGGCGACAATGCAAATTAGTTTTATGTGTATGAATTTATTTTACTTTATTTTATATACCGAATGTAAGTAGGGGTGGCAATTTGTGACCCAACACGAAACATGAACTGAGAACGACATAAAAGTTAACAAGTTCGGGTTGAGTCTAAATAGGTTTATCCGTTTTGGGGCATGTGCGGATCAACCCTTATAACCCGTTTATTAAACAGGTCAGCTTCGAGTCGGGTATAAGTTAAACGGGTCAACCCGTTTAATATATTTTTCCCAGAAATTAAAAAAACTACATATACTATATTATACGAATTAAATGGGTCAACTCACGAACCCACTTAACTTGTTTCACCTGTGTAAAATGCCAACTTATTTAGATAAATTGGTTTAAACAGTTTAACCAGAAACCCGTTTAACATATTTAACCCGTGTAACGTATTTATCTCGCCAACCCATATATGTATGCGAGTCAAAATTGATCATGTTCGGGCTTGTGTTGACATGATTAATTATTTAAACGAATCAGGTTAGGTTCTTTTGACCCGCCATCCTGAACCTGCTAATTTCCACCCGACTTAAATCACCACCTATATATATATATAAGTGAGTGTAGAGAAAGTGTCTCAATTAAAATGTAATTGACATTGAGTTGCATTATTTTGCATCCTTTTTATCCCTACATGTTAGAGGGCTAATTTATATAGTACCAATCATTTCATTTGATTAAAAAGATAATATTTAAGATTAAAATAAAACATGGAGGGACTGACACTTAGACGAAATCCAACCCTTTATATATATTAAATATAATAAATATATAAATATATAATAAGAATCAAAAATCTCAATGTAGAAAATCCGAAAGTATGATTCCCGGGTCGTTATCCCCAACGAGGAATGCAATGGAAAGTCGAAAGATGGTTTGACATTTGATGCTTGAATGGAACAAAGATTATGATTGGTTTTCTAAGTCTACGGGAAAATTAAGGCAGTTTACACTAAAGACAATTAAGGCAACACAAATTTTAAACAAAAAATGCAAATGGAAATCCTAAAAACGCGTCTAAAAACTAACTAAGGAAAATATTAACCCTAAAAATGCAAATTTGGTTTCTAAACCTCTAAAATGACAAAAGAAATTTTTTTAAAAAAGATTTATATTTTTTTTGGTTTTTTATATTTTTTTTTGAATTAAAAACCTATTTAATCTATTTAAAATCCTAGAAAATGACAAATTAATTCCTAAAAATTTCAAAAAATGATTTTCTACTTTAGAAAAGTCTAAAATATCATAAAAACTTTGAAAAATATTTTTCACTACTTTTTATAATTAAAAACTAATTCCTAAAAGTAATTTAAAAAGTTAAAAATGAAATTTAAAATCTAAAAATGATAAAAATGTTTTTAAAGTTTGTAAACCATAAAATATTTATTCTAAAACTAAAAACTATTTTTTTGTATTTTTCTTATTAATTTAACTATTTTTAAATGACTTTTAAAAATTTTTAACTTCAAAAAAACAAATAAAAATAACAAATAAAGTTAGAAAAATCTAAAAAATTGCAGGAAAGTCTTAAGTGCTATAAAGATCCTAGGAAAAATAAGCTGGTTAAGCCAGCTTATCAAATAAGCTCTAAAAGCCATGATAAGCTATGGAGAGCTTATAAGAAAAAGGGATGAAAACGTTTATAAGTAAATAGAGTGTGCAAAGTCTAACTGAAAAGTCCTAAGGGGCGCTAGTGGTAGTGAGTGTTGTGGTTAAAACGTTTGGTTGAGGGGGGGTTGAGGTCCCGGGTTCGAGTCTTGCTCACCTGAGACATCCCCCAACTCCCAAATGTTTTTTAAATATCATTTTTTTACAACTTTTAAGTTAAGCTAAAAATAAGCAACTTTTACAAAACAACTTTTTATTACACTAAGCTATAAAGTTGACAAAATAATCCCTTAAAGTTGACAAAATAAGCTATATTACCCTAAGTGACCTAATGCTAACTGTTAAGCAATTTTAAGCATGAATAAGCAAAGAAACAATTGAAATAAGCTAAGACAGATACTCAACTAGACCTATTAAGCATATTTGAACAAAAATAAGCAACTAAGATAAGCTAAAAGGACAGATTCACTAAAAAGGCTATAAAACTTAAGATTTTTAAGCTAAAATGCAAATAAGCTCAAATAAGCTCTAAACTAAAGGAAATAAGCTAAAATGGATTTAAACTAACCTAATAAGCTATACTAAGCCTAACTTAAGCAAATGCAATAAGCTGAGAGGCTCAATTAAGCAAATAAGCTATTGGCTAATCCTGCTAACCAAACAGCCCTAGGGACACTTTTCTAGCTTATTTTTAAGCTAGAAAAAGGATCCTTATGGCTTGGCAACTTATATCACTAAAAAGCTTGGCCAAAAAGCTAAAATAAGAAACAAAGAAAAATGAGTTTAAAATTCAAATAATCACTTAAAAAGCTTAATGAAAAAGGTGTTTCACACAGATTCAACACTTAGAAGATTTTTTGCAATCTTAACAAAACCAAACTTTTGAGCTTAAAAATAAACTAACAACCAGAACCTTATGAACTTATAACCTACAAACAGATTAACTTTGGACCTCAAAGAACATTTATCATCTTTCAAAAAGCATTTTCTTATAAACCATAAGCCACAAAAAGCAATTGAAAAATCATTTTCTTCTTTTTTCAACACTTAGTTAAAAATTGACAGAATTGGTAAAAACTTGAAACAAGAAATGCAGGCTTAATGACTTTGATCCTAACTTGTTTTAACACTTGCACAAGCACATAAACATCAAAAATTTCACAAGATTAAAAAGCATAATCAAATAAGCAGATAAAATGAGCTATAAGCTCACAAATTCAAACCACAAGCTCTTAAAACCTTGATTTTTAGTTTTAACACTTAAAAACTTAAACAAACTGAATTTTTGGACTAATCTAAGATAAAATAAATTAACCCAAGAGTAAAAACTCATTTTGACCCATTTTGACAAGTAAAAACAGTTAAACCAAACACCCCTTTAAATTCTGATTTGGTATTTTTAACTAGATAGAAGCTATTAAACCCAAAACTTTACAAAGACCAGATGATTAACAAGACTAATAAGCAATATCAAGCATATTTAAACAACTAATAAGCAATCAAATAAGCTAAAACAGATTGTGCTAGTTTTTAAGCATAAAATGACAGATTTAAAAGAAAACTTGCACAAATAACTTTTAAACTACAAACTAAGCAAGATAAGCAGCAAACATCATAAGCAAACATAAATAACCAAATATAAGCAAGCAATAAGCACAAATAAGCAGTTTAATAGTAAATAAGCTAAAAATGGAAAAATGAGACTTACAAAGGCCCTTACTCAAAACAGGGCAAATAAGCTTATAATAAGCTAATCTAAAAGCTCTAGCTTGTCAAAAGACAAGCTAGTATTATCCATAAGCCCTTCCATTTCTGGCTTATCATCCAAATAAGCTATGGTATTTGAGAGAGTGGATTTTTTTGGTTTTTCTTAATTACTTAATAGTTTGAGTTACTTACTGAAAACATGTTAGATAAAGGCTTAATAAAGAGCTTAATAAGAGCTTATGAAAGACTTTTAACAACTTTTTAACATAAATTTAAGAACAACAGATTTTAAGCTAAAACTAAAATTTCATTAATTCTCAAAAGAAAGTTACAATATTTAAAAATTACACTACTTAAGCTGGAAAACTACTAACTAGGTTAAAACTAAGTGCTTAAAGGCTTACAAATGATCTATATTTATACACAAGCTAAGAAGGTTCTAGGGAGTCTTCACTTGTGCTTCCTTCCTTTGTTTATTTTGTGAGACAAAATAAGAGTGTGTTTGTTGTGTGAGATAAGTCAAGTCTTCATCTTGGTCATCAATTTTGCTTGGAGCCGAATCCCAACGATCTTGACCCTTGATTACTTGTCTTAATCCTTGGACGAATGGAAATGCTAAGGATTGCCAAGGTGTCATTTGTTGGTTTGTGTGGTGGGATAAAGTGTGAGGTATGTAGAGGTGTTGGTCGACAAAGTGGAGAAGAAAGGGGAATAGTGTTTTGTCTGGTGTTGCAGGAAAGGACACACTGGGTAGTGGAAAGAGATGTACATATGAAGCTTTGATTTGGGTGCAGGGAAAGGTTTGGGTGGCCCTCGCAATTTAGTCAATGACTTATATGGTTGTATTGCATCCATCGTCCTTGTACTTTGCATCTTTGGCCCTTTTGATTGATAAATGTTTGCACCGTTAGTCCTTAAAGGACTAACGGTGTAAAGGTTAAAAAGGTTGGGTTAACAGGTTTGTTATAAGGGGTTGATGGGTTTGGCTTGGGCTTGTTTGTTAGGCCAGCTATTATAAAAGATGACTTGGGCTTTTTTATAAGGCTTAAGTCTTATAAAGTCTTCAATATGTTTAAATGGGCTGACCCGGCCCATTAGATAGGTACGGGTTAGCCCATTTAACATTTCTTCGATATCGGCTACGCCTTTGACTTTGACTTTGTCGGTGTTGACTTTGACTTTTTGACTTTTGGCTTTGATTTGACTTTTCTTTCACGCTCTTTCCGTTCTCATGATCGGTTTTGTCGTTTTGGCTTCGATTTTGTCCTTTTCTTAGATATCCGTTACCTGCACAATACAAATGCAAAACGTACAAATATAATGTATTTTTGGTACGTTTTTGGTCATTTAAGCGCGTTTTTAATAGAAAATGGTATTTGTATTTAAGCACATACCAAAATCCCCCATACTAAGATATTGTTGTGTCCTCACGTAATGCTATATGTAAACACTTAAGAAAACTAAGAATCTCGATCCCCCTCGACTAATTACCTCGAAAAGTAGCTAAGTGTTCATCGAGGGGAATTAAAGAATCAAGAGTTTAGAAAAGCCCCGTTTTTACCATTCTTAAAAATATACACTTATTCCTACACATATTTTTGTATTTTTCCCTTTTTCTCATTTTTTTAGCAGCTAACTAGAATGTTCCGACTTCCGTTATTTTCATAACCGTTAGGGATCATAGAACAAGACGCATTTTAATCCTAAAATGCCCCAAAAAGGATAAATTCATCGTCCTCGACTTTTCACTTATTCCAAACCAAGCTTAAAATGAAATCACCGTTA
>BQNB010073357.1:0-32145 GCA_026074375.1 Tanacetum coccineum
TTTTTTTTTTTTAATTTTTGTTGACACAAAATAGGGAGGAAAAAAATTGTTACAAAAGTACCGACGCATTCAGATAAAAAAAAAATACTCGCGGTAACATTTCTGAATTGACTTAAACAGTGTCATTTTACACCATGAGACCAAAAAAATAAATTCCCAAAAAAAATAAAAAATAATAAAATAATAAAAAAAATAAATTTTAACGTCACGCAACAACGCGTAAAACCATAAAAAAAACTACTAAACATGATACTGAAAAAGTAAACCCGCGCTATTAAATATGAGACCGACAAAATAAACTCGCACAAAATTAAGGGGAAAAAAAAGAATTAATGACACGCAACAACGCGCGAAAAATTAACGCCCCGCAGTAACGTGCAGGAAAAAATAAACTTACACTATTAAACATAAAAAAAACACGCGAAAAAACAAAAAAAAATAAATAAATAAAAATAAAAAATTAACGCCCTGCAACAACGCGCTAAAAATTAACGCCCGCAGTAACGCGCGAATATCTTTGCCTGTTAAAGTATATATAGCATAAAACGTGCACCAATAGAGATTATGATGAACCGATATTATGCAGATGACATCGACAGTGGCGAAGGTGATGAATTTAATGACGAAGTGAGTAGAGAAAAACCAGGTGGTGGGTCACTTGACCGGTTTGGGCTAGAGTTATGGTGGGTATGGGTTGGTGTTTGAGGTGTTGGTTTGTCAATAGTAAATATTGGTGGTGGAATATTGTGTGCAGGAGTATGTAGAACATGACGAGTAATAGGTGAGGGAGATGTGTCAAGAAAGTCAAATGAGGAGGAAGGGGTAATAGATCTATAGGGAAATTGACGTTCGTCAAAGGTTACGTGTCTAGAGAGAATTATTTTATTTGTGGTTAGGTCGAGACATCTATATCCTTGGTGATAGGCTGGGTAGCCTAAAAATATACATGGTGTAGCTCGTGGAGCAAGTTTGTGTGGTGAAGATAAATGAGGGTAACATAGGCATCAAAAAGTGCGAAGTTTGAAATAGTCGGGTTGTTTGTTAAACAATTTGGTAAGCGGTATCTCATTTTGAATGGCGGTTGAGGGAAGAAGGTTTAGAAGGTAATGCAGCCTGTGAAGGTGCCTCAACCACAAAATGAGGCAGAAGTTGAGGCTTGAAAAGCAATGTACGAATCATATTATTTATAGTACGAATCATACGTTCTGATTTTCCATTTTGTTGGGAAGTTTTGGGACAAGAAAATCTTATTTGAATCCCATGTGTAGAGAAAAGGTTGTGAAGTTGGGTGTTATCAACTCACCACCATGATCACATTGAAAACCACGAATGTCACATCTAAATTGATTTTGAACATAAGAACGAAAATGTACAAACTAAGCAAAAACTTCAGATTTAGTCCGAAGAGGATAAATCCACATATAATGAGAAAAATGATCAAGAAAAATGACATAATACTTAAAACTACCCATACTAACAATAGGAGATGTCTAAATATCCGAATGAATAATCTCAAAACAACTAGAAACATTTGAAGTCGAATTAGAAAAAGGAAGTTTGACATGTTTGCCAAGCTGACAAGCATGACAAACATGAGGAGACTTCTCCTTAGTACAAGAAACAAAATTACGAGAACTGAGAGAACGTAACACGTCATCACCTGGGTGACCGAGGCGTTGGTGCCACGTAGAAGGACTCAGAGACGTCAAAGCACTGGGAAGAGATGACAGATTGGTTACCGGATACAGATCACCTGAGCTGTCACATCTCAGTAGGATATGACGGGTCACGAAATCTCTCATAGAGAAACCAAAAGCATCAAACTCAATAGTATAATTGTTGTCCCGAGTTAACTGACGAACAGATATAAGATTTTTAATAATATTAGGGGTGACAAGAACATTATTAAGATGTAAAGGGCGGTGAAGAGTGGGAAGAATGCTATGGCCCGTGTTTGTTACAGGTATAGTTTTACCGTCACTGACACGAACAGACGGATACAAGCACGAATTAAAAATAGTACTTAAATTATTAACACTTGAATTAAGGTGTGAAGACGCACCTGTGTTCATATTCCAGGTAGGATCCTGAATAGCCATACTACTAAATGTACTAGGAAGCAATATTTCTCGAGTCGGAAGAAAAGCAAAGCCGAACCAAGCATACCCGCTTGTCTATTGGGCCGTTGTTGACCCATATTTTAAAGCCAAATAAACCGAGACATATCCAGTAGCAAAAGAATTATCCCAAACTCAACAGAATACGTCACTAATAGATAAACACCAATAATAAAATACGCCAATCACAATTCGTAACGAAATTTGTAGCCCCAAAAACAATAAATAGTAGTCACACAATATTATATCTTCTGACTAGGGCTATAATCAAGTCAAGCTTTTATCAAGCAACTCGAGCTTGAGCTCGAGGTTGACTCTATCAAGCTCAAGCCCAAAAATTAACTCGAAACCGCTCAAGCTTTTGATAGCTCGGCTCTAGCTCTTATCAAGCTTTAATATATAATAAATTCATATAAGTAATTAAAGGGTAATTTGAGTATTAACTAAATTATAAGGACCTATTTCATAAATAAATGAGTAATGTATTCTAAAATGACCTTTAATCCTAATTAATCTAATGATTTATATTCTAGTGCTTTGTATTCTCATACATAGTATTTACTTTTGAGAACAATAGCCAAAACTAATCAAAAAACAGATTAGTACTTTGGCTAATGTACATTTTTGTTGAAATATTTTGTACGTTTGAACATTAATTAGTACTTTGGCTTATGTTTCATTCTAATGTTGGACTTTGTACGAGAATGTTATTGTTAGTTATATTAATGTTTAATGAATCTACTTTGGTTTTCGCTTATGGTTTTTGTTTGTTTTACTTTATGCATATATTTATTGATGAGTCTGGGCGTTTGGCTATTAAATACATTAACTTTTTACACATTCAAGCTTTTCAAGCTAAACTCAAGCTTTAATCAAATCTTACTCAAGCTTTAATCAAATCTTACTCAAGCCAAGCTCAAGCCTATGTGGTTTAACGTTTGAAGAGCTAATGTTTGTTGTTTGCAGAGAGATTGGTTTCCTTTTGTGGCTGTTGTTTGACCTTTGTTTGTGTTTTGTTTTAACTAAAGTGTGTTTTTTTGAGTTTAAGTAAAGAGAGTCAAGCGGTGTGACTTGTGTGGTTGTGTGTGTATGGATGTTCTTTTTTATACTCTTTATTTTCAACCCTCTTTCAAGTCTTGCCAAAACTCATTGGAGTGTGTAATTAGACCACTAACGTTGTATTTTATTTTGTGGCTAATTTATTAGTACAAGTTAGGTTCACCCGCGCTTCGCTGCAGGATGTTTGGTGGTCGGTGTTTTTGGTTGGACGTGTTAGAAGGTATATTTTTGTAAAAAAGAAAATTTGACGGTCGTTAAGTAACGACCGATTTCAAGCACTGTTTTGGTGCATTCTAAAAAAAACTAACGGTCGACCGCTAGTGGGGAAAGGGGTATTTTATAAAAAAAAATTAAAATGAGGGTAGTTTTCGTAATTTAACACATAGTGCTAGGGGGTATTTCGTAAATATTTGAGGGGCTATTTCGTAAATAAAAAAAGGAACGGGTCGGGCCGGACCGGGTCGGGTCAACCCGACAATACCGATAACTGAAAAAATGCGAGTGAATATTTTGGAAAAGAAAGCAAAAAAACAATTTAAAAAAAAAAAAACGATCGGACCGGGTAGGGTTGACCCGGCGTATTAAATGCACCCCGGTCAACCCGGTGCATTTAATGGACACTAAATGCAAAAGGCCATTTAATGCATGCGAGAGGGTATTCCGAGGAAAAAAAAGGAAAATTTTATTTTAGAAATTTTTTGGAAAAAAAAGGAAAAAAAATGGCGACTGTGCGCCGTTGCGGGACGATTAGCGCAGCGCGAGGTTTGAGGAAACTTAAAGTTTTATTCATAAAAAAACAGAACCGATACTAAAACTGCGCGAGGGTATTCCGAGGGAAAAAAAGGAAAGTTTTATTTTAAAAACTTTTTGAGAAAAAAAAAAGGAAAAAAAATTGGTAAAAAAAAAACTAACTGTTAAAAACAAAATATTCATAAAAAAACATACCGATGACTCGAACAGTGCGAGAGGGTATTCCGAGGAAAAAAAAAGTAAAATTTTATTTTAAAAATCTTTTGAGGGAAAAAAAGAACGGGACGCTTAGCGGAGCGCGAGGTTTTTGAGAAACATAAAGTTATTTATTCAAAAAAACAGATCGATGACTCAAACAGCGCGAGAGGGTATTCCGAGGAAAAAAAAGGAAAGTTTTATTTTAAAAAAAAATTCAGAAAAAAAAGGGAAAAAAATGATAAAAAAAGAAAGAAGTAACTGTTAAAAAAAAATAATAATAAATAAAAAAAATAAAACCTTTCATTAATGTGGGGTGAGTCCGGGTCAAAAAAAATTAATGTTACCCGTTTTTGGGCGGGTCGGGGCGTCTGCCTTTTGTATAATATATATAATAACATCCATCTTTAATTGATCTATTAAACAACATACCTTAAGTACGCATTTAAAGTAAACGAGTTGGAATTTAACCCGCGCGTTGCGGCGGGGGGCGAATAAAAAAAACTTGGAGGGTTTTTTTTTTTTTTTATTTATGTAAAAAAGTCGTAAACAATTAAAAGTTGAGGGTCCATTTTGTAAATTTTTTTTTACTTTGGACCAGATTTTGGGCTAAATTTTTGAGCCGTATTGTAGCAAATTTTGGGCCGCACTGTAGCACTGCAGCTAGCACTGTAAGAGCTACAGTGCAACATTTGTGAATTGTATATAAGAGTAATTTGGTGATTTCAAAAATCAATACGGCATTCAATCAATGACGTCTTTAATGTCGTAATATATGCGCAAAATAGCTTGCTGGTTTTGAAAGAGAATTCGAAAGCAAAACCGTAGTACACGTATCAAGCTGTGAGCGAATGTTAGAAAGATTGTCTTAATGCCTCTTACTGGTGCTACCTTCTTTGTCACTTTAATTTGCATAGATTCGTTACTATTTTTTGGGCTTTTTTTTATATTATTCGTAAGGTGAAGTTTTTTAGTTGCAGGTATTCATTGAAGAAGAAGATGCAAAAGTGAAAAAAGAAAATAGTACTATGGATAAACAAAACACGTGAGTGTGTCAGAAATATGAGTTGTGACTTTGTTGGTTTCTAGGTACATATCCCTATTTAATAATAGAAATAGCTTATTTATTCTACTGTAATTTCTTTACTTGTTTTTTTAAATGACTTTCATTTTAAGTTTTATTTGTTTTGGGAGTTAATTGCATAAATCGTTCTTGTGGTTTGTCAGGTTTATTTATACATTTTTAACGTTTTATTTATACGTGTTTTAACGCTTTTTTATGTACGTTTTTTATACGCTTTTTTTACATTTTATTTATACTTGAACCGATTTTATTTATACATTTAATAGTATTTTTCTAACTTTTTGTACGTATGAAAACTGATAAAACGGATGAAAACGTATGAAAATGGACAAAACCGACAAAACGTAAAAAAAACTTGGAAGAACATATAAAACGTTAAAAAGCCGACAAAAGCGGATGAAAAAGTAAAAAAAAAATGTTCAAAAACTAAAAAAAAAAGGTAAAAAACGTGCGAAACGATAAAAAACGGACGTAAGCCGATAAAAAGTGACAAAACATAAGATTTTACGAACTTTAAAATACACTTCTTTTTTAACAACACCATAATAAACATTCATTAATTTTTCTTAAACCAAATGCTTATATCTTTTTTTACAAGAAATTATATTATAACAAGAAAGAATACTATTGTGTCAATTTTCGTGAATCTGAGGATAGAAGTGATAATCGTAACATGTTTGTTGATAGAGATGAACCAAAACCGTGTGTTTGTGAATTTCAATATTGAAATATTTTTTCTAAATATTCATCTTCAAACATACATTCAAATTACGTATTCACATTGTTATACTTTATTATATACTCTAAAAATAGACAATTAAAATCATTCAGACAATTATAGAAAAACAGACAACATTATTTCATTCAGATTCAGACTTTGTAACCACCTCTTACCAATAAGATGTGGTAGTCAGATTCAGACTCAAAACATCTTAATGAAACAAGCACACTCCTACTTAAGAAAAAAGAAAATTAAAAACGGCTTATGTTATATGTACCCCCCCTGAAACACCATTATTAATTTTTATGTTAGTACCCCCCCCCCCCCCCGGTTTTTTTGCTTTTTTTTGTATTTTATTTTTTTTGTATTTTTATAATTTTGTATATGTAATAAAACTGTGACACGGAAAAAACGGAACGAAAAATATAAAGTTTAACAGGTCAAAAGTATGAAACTGTCAAAATTTACGGAACAGAAACTGATAAAAAACTGCGTTGCACTGTAAAAAAGGGGGTACAAAAGGAATTTTTCGTACTTTTTAACACTATTTAGTGGGCCAGGGGGTACCAATAGTAGCACCCATTAAAAACTTTTTTTTTTTTTTTTGAACGGCGACTTTTATTAAGAAAAACTAGCAAGGAGCTAGAAATTACAAAGAAATAAGAGACGGGTTTTTATACCAATCGTCCCAGCTAAACAAAGTATTGCATCTATACCGACACCAGTAATAAGAACTACAAATAATCTCATCAAAAAACGTCTCCTTAGATTTGGGCTTGGCCTCGAACATCTTCTTATTACGAAAATTCCATAGAAGCCACCACATCACAAAATAAATACCTTGGAACATGCTTTTATTCTTCTTCGGCAGTTTTACATTATCGATCCAAGACCTCCATTCTCCGTAAGAGTTAATATCCATAAAAGGCACGTCCCACCACCGATTTATTAATTTAGAAATCTTCTTTGCCGTGTTACAAGCGAAGAACAAATGATCATTGGTTTCAATCCCGACATCACAATTCACACAAGATAGAGACTCAATATCTATACCACGTCTGGAAATGTTAAATCTAGTAGGTAAGGAGTTCGTCATTACCTTCCAAGCGAAGGTGTTCACTTTGTTGGGAACATATCGAATCCACCTAGTCTTTAGATCACCTTTCGGAAGTAATCGCGAATCTATCATGTTTCTTGACGAAGCCACGGTATAACCACCAGAATTGTTCAATGTCCAAGACCATGAATCAGGAGACTGAGTAAGCACCACAGGGTTAATCACTTTCGCTAACTCTTCAACTTGAGTGAGTTCCAGCCCTCCTCTCGGATGTCTACGAAACGAATGGTAAAGACTAGGATGCGCAAGTTTTCGACCTACTGTAATTTGTTTGCTGTTTTCGAGAGCATACGCTTGATGTAGATGATTATTGGATTAATCGAAAAGGTAATGTTTAGTATGAAGTTTTTAATAGTTTTAATATATTTAATGTATACTATTAATTAAGCGGCAAACATGTTGCATTCTTTTTTATTTTTACTGTTGTTTTCCTATGTTTCGTTAGTTGACCATGTTTGTATGACTAAAAACTGATCTTGAAAATATCGATGCAGGGTATTTGGGTGCCGTTAAATTAACATTCCAACCATCTACGAAGATATCAATAATGTAACCACACACGAAGACAGTTTCATCCATCTTTTCAACATAATTGTTTCATGTTAATAGATGTAGACTCTTGTAGGGATTTGAGCAAACCAATCAAAGAATTATAACCGGTCCCAATGGCCATCATGTTTTTTAAGTTGGTCAATGTCGTTGCGATTTTGTTAAATTGAAATGTGATCATAAGTTTATTGAGTTTCTAAACATAATGTAAAACTTCAGTTTACTTTTAAGTTATAATAATGAATACAAATATGTCGAATCGAAAAGTTTGTCGGATATTAGGGTTCGCAGTAACGTTACTGCTAGCGACCGTCTATCCCGCGTTATTTAACATTTTTATACAATTAGCGTTGTGTGTTGATTTAATTATTGATTCAATTTTTTAAGAGCATTTGCTAATGCTCTTTATAAAATACTTGCATCATTTTGATTTAATAGGTTTCGGAAATTCCCCAAAATATATCATAGAAGTGGGACTAATTTTTTCCCGAATAATTTTGTTTTTTACGTTTCGAGAGGTTTTTTTTTGCGATGCGTTATGGCGGGGCTAATTTTTAATATTTTCTTTTTTTGTATGATTCGGGGAAAAAAAATTGCGTTGGGACGGACTAATTTTTTCCCGAATATTTTCTTTTTTTTTTGTTACTTTGGACCAGATTTTAGGCTATTTTTGAGGTTTTTTTTTGCTAATTTTTTCCTGGATATTTCCTTCTTTTGTACGATTCGGGAAAAAAAAATTGCGTTGGGACGGGTTAATTTTTTCCCGAATATTTTCTTTTTTTGGGACGGTTCGATATCTTTTTTTTTGGGCCACATTTTATGCGAATTTTAGGCTAGTTTGTCAACAAATGTGTATGTTAGTAATAATTTTTTTTATATAGCTTATGTGTTGGGCCTCATGTTTAAAGTGTTGTTTTTTTTTCTATATGGTTTTTTTTTAATATAATGGGTTGTACGTTTGTGACCATATCGATTATTTTAAAGTTATTAGGTATCGAAGATGTTTTCGCGGGTATTTTTTTTATCTGAATAAATAAGAACTTTTGTAATATTTTTTTCCTCTTATTTTGTACATGCAAATTAAAAAAAATACCCAAAATCAGGCTAGCCTAAAATGGGAGCCCGATACTGTAGCATTGTGGCCCACTGTCAAAACGACAGTGGATTTGTCCACAAATGTTATATATATATTAATAAGTTTCAATAAAATAAGATACTGGTACTTATGTTTCCATACGTTTTTATATTTTTGTATACGTTTTTCTACGTTTTTGTATATTTTGTACGTTTTTCTAAGCAATTGGGAAATTCACAAGAAGATAAGAATATGTTTTGTAACTTTAATGGTTATAACAGAGAAAAGATCTATAAAAAACAATATCTAATTAAAGAACAAATCATTCAATCTTATCCATTCATTTTATTTTCATCTAACGGCTTATATTAAATCTTATGTTTATTTAATTAAATAACCTATTTTCATCCTATTTTTTAAAATTAACATATCTCTCAAACCGTTAATCGTTACGCAAATTTAATTATACCATCGCGAAGATAATTAAATTATCTTTCTATAGACGGGCACTTTTATATACTTTTGATTATTTTTTTTTAATTTTCGCTCAGAAAAAATCACACGTGATTCGAAAAATCTCACGTGATTCGAAAAATCACATGTGATTCATTACTTGAAAAATCACACGTAAATTTGTAAATTCACATGCGATTTATGAATTTATGAAATCACACGTGATTTATTACTTTAAAAATTATAAGTGAATTTGTGAAATCACATGCGATTTATGAAATTGCACGGGATTTTTAAAAACAACAAATAACCAGTGATTTTACAAATCACATGTAATTTTTCTTCGCGAAAATTTTAACACTAAAAATCGTCAAGAGTATATGAAATCGATTTTTTTAGTTACGTCTGGAAAAATCACATGTGATTCTGCTACAAATCACATGTGATTTTTTCAGACGTGACTGAAAAAAAAAATCGAAAAAAGTTCGTCGAAAGTATATAAAAATGCCCCTCTATAGAAAGATGATTTAATTCTCGTCGCGATGGTGTATTTTTTGTCGTTTGACGATTTACCGTTTGCAAGATATTTAATTTTAAAAAAAGAGGTGGAAAGTGAGGTTTTTTATTATTTGATGAAAAATTGATGGTTAGAATGTGTTCTTTTGTTCTTTGATATGACATTGTTCTTTAATGATCTCACCTCGGTTATAACAAGTAAAAATGGTTAATCATTTAGTTTTTGGCATGTGTAAAAACCACCACCGAGAGACTGGTACTTTGAACTTCCGATAATCCTCATATAAACTCACATGTATTTTGATAAAGTTGTTAACTTTGATGTACACAATTTTGATTTTTATTGTTTTTGTTTATTGGGGCAATTTCATATCTCCCTTACTTTTAGATGGAAATTTTAAAAATACTCAAACATGCATTAAAAACATTGTACATTATGCATTCAATACTTGCACTTTGAGTATATATGAAATTAATTATAAAAGTAGGGTGATATATGAAATTCCCTCTTGTTTATTTGTTTTGGTTACAAAATTTTTTTTGAACGACAATTTTATTAAAAAAAACTAGCAAGGAGCTAGACAATTACAAAGACACGAGTTGAGGATTTTGTAACCAATCAACCCAACTAAAAGAAACATTACATCTATATCGACTCCAATAAAAAGATCGTAACACTATGTCATCAAAGATCGCCGCCTTAGAAGAAGAATCCAAGCCAAAAACACACTTGTTACGGAAGGACCAAATATGCCACCACAACCCAAAACACACACTTTCAAACAACATTTTCTGTTTAACAGGAACCTTAAGATGTTGGATCCATGTTAACCATTCATCGTACGAGCTCACCTCCATGGAGACCACATTCCACCAACGACAAATCTTTCGAAAATTATCTTTAGCAACATGACAATCAAAGGACAAATGACTCGACGATTCCACCGCACTACCACATATAGGACAAAGAATAGACGCAATATCCATACCTCTACGAGAGATATTAAGACGGGTAGGTAAACAATCTAATCTCACCTTCCAAGCATGGATGTTTACCTTAATGGGCACCGCTTTGATCCAACGAGTTTGATTTTGGTTACAACTTTGGTTATAAGTTAAGAGTTATGATCAAATAAGAAGAAAAATTAAAATGAGAATGATGAAAAAAAATCACAACCACACATTTCAGATGCACCTACATAAATGGATGTATCTCCTCTTAAAATTCTCTCTTCTATTTAAAATGTGTAGCTATAAATCTTTTTTATTCTTCTCATTATAGTTTTTCTTCTTACCTGAACTACTGAGTTAAGAGTTAAAGTGTATGGTTGCTTATGGAGGGTCTTATTTTGAGCCACAACCAAAGGCTCTTTATGAGTAGTATGCTTTTTTTTTCTCATATCACCTAATTTAGTGCCGGTGTGTGTTGTAAATTACTATTACATTTTTTATCGTAAAACTTACGAGTTCACCTTTAGGCTGATATAAGCTAATTAATAGACTCAAATGCTTCTTGCTAGTCTTTTTGTTTCAATAAAATCCGTCGTTCAAAAAAAAAAATTGAATTTGTAGTTATTGTTTTCGTTCATACCAATTGCAAAAGGGTATGACATTACAGGTTTACCTATTTTTATAGCCTTATTTGATAGACGTTTAGTGAGACCATTCCATACCATGTCGACCAAAATCTTAGGTAGATTAGTGTAAAAATACACAGATCAAATGTGTTGGGTAATTGGTCAAATTGGTAATTTTTTAGTCGTGTCAAAATGGGTTGGTCGAGTTGGCTACCCAAAAGAGTTAGTAATACAGTATGAGAAGAATAATTCTACCCATAATGGTATGTATGTCTTTTTTGTATTTACTTGCGTGAATGTGTTAACAAGTAGTATATCATTTTATCTTTGGACGTGTTTCAAGAAAAAATATCTAAGTTACATTACGCTTATGTCAATCCATTGCATAAAGTACAATTGTGACATTTGTAGGTTCCTTTTAGGATGGGGAAAATCACAAAAATACCCAATTTTACAACTTCAATTCACAAAATACCCAACTTTATAGCCAAAATGCCAAAATACCCATAAAAATCGTAAATTTCGACACTTTTGCGAAATTGAGAAAAAAATCGAAATTTTTTGATATTTTTTAAAAATATCGCAAATATTTCTCAAAATTTGCTATTTTTTTACTCTTTAGTTTTTTCAAAAAAATTTTACAAAATTTGCGATTTTTTTACAAAATTTGCGATTTTTTTACAAAATTTGCGATTTTTTACAAAATTTGCGGTTTTTTTTATCTAAATGTGCGATTTTTTTTACTCTTTAGTTTTTTCAAAATTTGCGATTTTTTCTAAAATTATCGAAATTTTTCGATTTTTTTCTCAATTTCGCAAAAGTGACGAATTTTGCGATTTTTATGAGTATTTTGGCATTTTGGCTAAAAAGTTGGTATTTTGTGAAGTGAGGTTGTAAAATTGGGTATTTTTGTGATTTTCCCTTTAGGATATAGTGTTATAGATAGATAATTCAGTTTCTTTTTTTTTAACGGCAAATTTATTAAGAACCAACTAGCAAGAAGCTAGACAAGACATTACAACGAGATAAGAGAAGGGTTTTTAAGCCAATCTATCCAACTAAAACTGGCCTTACTCCTATATTTACACCAATAATACGATCTAGAAACTAAATCATCAAAGATAACCGCTTTAGAGGGAATGCTTGAACCAAATATACTCTTGTTTCGAAAACTCCAAACAAACCACCACATAACATAGAAAACGCCTTCCAAAATCTTCCTTCGATCAGATTGAATTCTCAAATTTAGAAGCCAGTCCAACCACTCCTCATAAGAAGAAAACTCCGAATAGTTAATATCCCACCAAGAAGCAATTTTATGATAAAGATCTCTCGCCATAAAACAAGCAAAGAAAACATGATTTGTGGATTCAACTTCCTTATTACAATTAGCACAAAGAATGGATTGGATATCCAAACCTCTACGAGAAAGATTAAGACGAGTGGGGAGAAAACCGAACCTTACTTTCCAAGCCATAGCATTTATCTTTATTGGAACCGATTTAACCCATCGAGTTTTTGTCGTAGAACCTATCATCTGATGAAACATAGTACTAATAAAAAGTAACTAGATGAACAACAACCCTTAGTCCGATCATTCATGTACTCTCTTCTTTTTGCATTGTTGCCCAAGCATCAGATTGTGTAGCGGGCCAAAAAACAGGTGTCAAAGTTTCTGTTAGATAAAAATTCTTGATTTCCTACTTTTTTTTTATCTTCTACTGTAATATATATTGCAGTAAATTTGGATGTCATTTCTCATATTTGTCTTATTATATGTTTATTTTCTTAATATTATTGTAGGCATTTTAATGGTTTGCCGAACCCTTGCTACTCTTGCCTTGGTATACCATGTATGTCTCGTATGTAAGTGTCTATTTGGTGATCTTTTTTTCCTTTTGTTTTAGTTTGAATATATATTTTTTTTAACAGCGGATTTTATTAACAAACTAGCAAGGAGCTAGAATTACAGAGAAATCAAAGAAGGGTTTTTAAACCAATCATCCCAACTGAACGATGTTTTACATCTAGACTTACACCAATAAAAAGATATGGAAACAACATCATCAAAAATAATCGCCTTTGAAGGTTTCTTCTCCTCGAATAGAAGTTTGTTTCGATAAGACCACACAAGCCACCAAACCACAAAAAAGACACCTTGGATCATCATCTTAACTTTAGACTGAAGACGTAAAGAGGCCATCCAGTTGATCCATTCAATGAAGGAGTTAACGTCCGAATATTCGATATCCCACCAAGAACAAATTTTGCGCGCAATTTGTCTAACTAAACAACAACTAAAAAATATATGTCTCGTAGATTCAACCCCCCTATCACAAATGGGACAAAGGATAGAATCGATCTCAATACCTCTACGCGAAATATTGAATCTCGTAGGAAGCACTTCTAATTTGATTTTCCAAGCTAGAATATTCACCTTAATCGGGACACTTTTAATTCAAAGAGTTTTAGAATCCACCGTCAAGAGACGTTGATCATCAATAAATCTCCGAATAGAAGCGACAGAAAACTCCCCCGATCCCTCTAAAGACCAGAACCATCTATCAGGACACGGATTAAGCACGATCGGAATGAGCAGGTCTGTAAGCTCCTTGAACTGAGACTGCTCGATTCCTCCTCTAATGCTGCGACGGAAGTTATTATCAAGGCTGGGCTCATTAAGCTTCATACAAATTGTCGCATCTTTAATATTATCAAAAGCATAAATAGTTATTGTTGTAGACGGGCAATTGTTTTAGCCATATAATAAGCCACGTTTTTTTGGTTGTCATTCTATTATATTGGAAATTTAAGTAATTGAAATCCATGATTACTTTTTAAATTAGATTGTATTTATTTCATTAATGTTTTTGGTTTATCTTGAAAATGAAATTCTCTTACAGGATTCTACCTGCCAAAATGGATTAGTTCTGATAAAACACAAGACTAAAAGATTGCAGATATGTAAGATTAGTGATACAAAAAGAACCATGCTGTGAGTACCATTTGCACCCAATTTGCATGAATTCTAACATTGAACTTTAGTTGTAAATAGTTCTCTTTAAATCACATATTGAGCGAGGGGCAGAGTTGTTGATGAAATTTAGTAAGTTGAATTCGTCGTAATATTATATCTGTTAGCTTTCAATCTTAAAAGTTGGTTTGTACATGAGATTATATACATGTTTCACATCTGTTTCGTAGACTAAAATCTAGCTGACCTTTGCAAGTATGTATTCATACTTGACATTGGTGCATATTTGTTCAAGGAGAATCCGTATAGAGGTGGTAAGATGGGATGTGTACCGGTCAAATCATTCATTTATAGTAATTAGTAAGGATCAAAAGCTTTACAGAATGTGTGGTGTGAATTATGTTTTTGTTAATGAGTGGTTTCGAACCATTTGCTTATACATGGGTCAGAAAAGGGGTGAGCATAGTGCGAATCGGTCTGGATTTTGGTAAAAACCACACCGCATTCGCAATTGCGGTTTTTAAAATGTGAGAATCTGCAACCGCGTGGTTTTTGCGGTTTCGGTTTTGCGGGTTTTTTTTGCGGGTTTTAACCGCACTGCACCATCACTTATGATTTACATAATTAATGTGGGTTTTTTGCGGTTTTTGTTTTAAAATGTTGGTTTTTTCGGTTATAACAATGCATATATTTAATGTAAACACACGCATCACTTAGAATATTATTGATAATATGCACTAGAAGCCTTATAACACACATTAAATAATCGATGTGTTGTTTTTCGGTTTTATAAAATTAATGTGCAGTGCAGTGCGGATTTAGTGGTTCGGTTTTACGGGTAAAACCGCAACCGCACCACATTTTGCGCTTTATATTTTTTTTTTAAATCGACCCACCGGTTTTTGCCGCGGTGCGGTATTTTGCGGTTTTTGTGGTTTGCGGTGCGGTTTCTGCTCACCCCTAGGTCAGAAAAGACTTCTTCGTATAATAAAAAGTTAAAAAGTATAATTAAAAACAGAGTTAAATTAATAAGTAAATAAAAAACATTATTAAAAAATTTAAGAAAAACTCTCTACGTATACAAGCATTATAACTGGTTGGGCAGAAACCACTTAAATAATTAAAATAGAAGTCCAGTTATGGCGTAAAAACGTTTTCCAAAAAGCACTGGCCGGGACTATATTAATCCTCCTCGTTTCAAACATATGGCTTTGAGAAACGCTATATTAGCTTCAGTTTTGACATGTAACATATCATCACAAGGATCACATACCAAAAATAAGTTTTATGTACGTCACTACAAAGAGCACAGGTGACGGATGTTTCCCCGGCGATATATGTCGCTGGGGAATGTGAACTAAACGACAAAATAGATCCTACGTGGCACCAATTCTCGTAGAAAATTTGGTCAAAGTATTCTGGACTTTTCCCCGGCGACATGTCGCTGGGGAAAGTATTATTAAAATTATAAAGTTTTATTAATATATCACAAATATATCAAAAATAAAAAAGACAGTTTCCCCGGCGACATGTCGCTGGGGAAAGTGTTATTAAAAATTATAAAGTTTTATTAATATATCACAAATATATCTAAAAAAATTAAAAACACTTTCCCCGGCGACATGTCGCCGGGGAAAGAGTTATTAAAAAATTTTAAATTTGATATATTTATCACAAATATATCAAAACTATATTTTTTACTAAAATTTTTATTAATATATCAAAACTATATTTAATAATTAATATTTAAAAAATATATTATTTAAAATTATTTTTTATAAAATAATTTCGCCGGGATACCATTTGACTTTGTTGACTTTTTATTAAACTACGTTTTTTAGGTTTGTTTCGGTCCGATATTCCGTATATTTTAACAAAAAATATATATACGTTTTTAAGGTGATGCCGAATTAACTGTATGTTGTTCCGGATGCATATGCATTTCCATACCATATCGACTCGTCCGTTGAACGTCTAATGTACAACCATAACATATCGACTCGTCCGTTGAACGTCTAATGTATAACCATAACATATCGACTCGTCCGTTGAACGTCTAATGTATAACCATACCATATCGACTCGTCCGTTGAACGTCTAATGTAGAACCATACCATATCGACTCATACGTTGAACCTCTAATGTATAACCCTAACATCTCGACTCGTCCGTTGAACATCTAATGTATAACCATACCATATCGACTCGTCCGTTGAACGTCTAATGTATAACCATAACATATCGACTCGTCCGTTGAACGTCTAATGTATAACCATATCGACTCGTCCGTTGAACGTCTAATGTACAACCATACCATATCGACTCGTCCGTTGAACGTCTAATGTACAACCATAACATATCGACTCGTCCGTTGAACGTCTAATGTTTTCGTTTTGTTGTATATGATTGCAGACCCTGTTTGACCTCAGGCCGCACATGGAATCCTCCCGGTAGACAGAGGTCTACGAAGGCATCAACATGCACTTGCAAAAAGCCTACAATACCAACAAGGCTTCTTTCAAGGCCAAGCATTGGAAGGCAGACCCCACCACCGGGAGTTACGATGTGGAGGCGATCAGGCGGGCACGTCCCGAGGAGATTACAGCGGCTGAGTGGGATAAATACATTAAGTTTTGGAATGATCCCAAGAACCTTGCTCGAGCCGCTCAAAATCGGCTAAACCGGCAAAAGAGCGTGGTCACATCTCGACAGGGATCCCGGTCGCTGGCTCGCCTTCGAGATGAGATGGTAATAAACATTATAATTATTTTACATACATATATACATATATATATATAAATACTATAAATATATCAATATAATGTATATATATAGATATATTATATCTGATTATACGCTTTGGGTGGTGTTGTGATTTGTCGTTTTTAATTAGTTTCATCTTATATGCGTGTGTATGTACAGAGGCAGGCCTCAGACACTCACTCATTGACACCTTCTGGCGAACACACACTGTTGACGGGGTATTCCCTAAGGATGAGGACCGCCGCATATATGTAAGTTTTGTTTCAAAACACACTTTAATGAATTATCGAGAAATAATGTAGCAACCCGACTAATATAGTTACTATCTTGTGAATTTGTCACTACATAGGAGGAGATGAAAAGGCTTGAGGCTACGGGTGAGTACACGGAGGATGAGATCAATGCGTTGGCAAGAGGGGGTAAGCTTCGTGGGCACATTCCCGGTGTGGGTCGGGTATTGCCATCACGGGCCACATCCAGGCCAAGTATGCCCGCCCCCGACAAGTCGCTCAAGAGCATGCATAGAAAGGTAGACTATATGATGAGACTTGTCAGAAGCGACTCCACAGTACTCGGGAATGAAAGGAGTTGAGTCTGGTGGTGCTATCTGTATTGCGGTTGGTGATGACAGGAGAGTGCGATGATGATGATGGCGTGGTGATGATTAGTTATGTAATAATATTAGTTAGTATGCACATTAATTACTTTATGTTGATTTTGGCGACATTTAAACACTTGTTTCCCTATCCTAGTTATGTTATATATTAGTTAGTAAGTCCCGTTTAGTTATGTTATATATTAGTTAGTAAGCCCCGTTTAGTTATGTTATATATTAGTTAGTAAGCCCCGTTAAGATGCTATGATCCCCGATTTGTAGACTAATTCGGATTTTGGACGATATAGCTTTATTATCTTTTGGTTTTTGGTACAATGTTGTGAGTATTGTATGTGCGTTGATCCGTTTACTTTGTATTTTGTGGTTTTGGTACAGTAGTGAGAGTCTATACAGGTTTGTTATTTGTAGATTTTTTCCGAAAAATCTGGAAAGACGGACTGCTGATCAGGCGTATTTTTAAAAAAAAATACAGACTTTATTCCCCACGACATGTCGCAGGGAAACTGATTTAAAATTTTGTAAAAATGTTTTCCCCAGCGACCATGTCGCCGGTAAAACTTTTTAATTTAATTTTTTTTTAAAAGTTTTCCCCAGCGACATGTCGCCGGGGAAACTTAATTTAAATATTTTAAAAACGTTTTCCCCAGCGGCATGTCGCTGGGGAAACTTGATTTTAAATTTTTTAAAAACTTGATTTAATAAAATCTTTCCCCAGCGACATGTCGTTGGGGAAAGTATTTTCCAAATGTTTTAAAAAATATTTCCCAGCGACAAGTCGCTGGGGAAAATTGATTCTAATTTTTTTTTTAAACTTTCCCCAGCGACATGTCGTTGGGGAAAAGTTTGCCACCGTGGCACAAATTGTTTGACTGAAAAACGAGTGGGACCCACATCTTCGCTGGGGATTATCGCTGGGGATTGTATCCCTGACGAGGATTCCCCAGCGACATTTCGATGGGGATAGTTTTCCCCAGCGACATGTCGCTGGGGAAAGCCCCGATATGTCGCTGGGAAAACCCCGATTGTTGTAGTGCGTAACTGGTGTGATGAATGCTTGTTTTGAAATTGTGTATGAACTTAGGCTATGGTACGTGTGTCCTAGTTTCACGATCAATCATATACTATTTACATATGCTATTCTTTTAAATTGTGACTCGGGCATTGTACGTAGTAGTAGTAGTACTACCATATATAGTTAAGGCTAAAGCGAGACTTCAAGTTCCATTTGAGTCAAAGGTTTATAATAGGTGGTGAGTGCGTTAGGTTTCCTTTACATCAGAGTTGAAAACAATATACATACGTTTTTTCTAAGTCAAAGGTTAACGTTATTCTCATTAGAGTTCCTTTCCCATCATTACCTTTTTACATTTTTCAGCCAAACGTATATCAATCGGTATAACATATCTTTAAGAAAAGAGTAAATCAAATCTTCTGCGGTTTTGCATATATAAAGTATGAAAACATATCAACAGCAAAGTACCAAGTATACATGCATGCATGCATGCACGTACAAAACTACAAATTTGATATATGTCAACCATACTATATATCCTAAACTTGTACTATAATTTGACAACCATGCATAAAACCTAATATTTTGAAACACAATACAATTTTCTTGATCTTGTTAGATGAATTAAGATTATAGATACATAAAATACTAACTAGGGATACATTAGTAAATTAGTATAAGCATGATTCCACATATTGAAGTGGAGTTCCCTATTCCCACTTTACGCCCTTCATCATAAAGCCAAAATATACCCCATCAAAAGTTAAATATTCCCTATCCCCACAAGACAACATTTACTAAGAACCAACACATATTTCTTACTCTTTTCCAATTTCACCCTTCTTTTAAGACCACACATGACCACCATTTTGTTTGTACGTACGCATAATGTGTTTGAAATAGCTAGTGCGAGTTATGAATTTGAGATGGACAGATTCCAGCATTAACAGAGAAAGAATCAACCATTAGTTTAAACAACCACGATTACATTTTATAAGGTCAAATGGCTTATTATATATGCAATAGATATCTAACAAGTAACTTTCATTTGTCAACTTGTTTGTTCTCAAATGTCGACATACATAAACATAAAACATTTGGTGATCGATATCACCATGCATGTATATATGTTTACAATGATAGTTTTAGCTTATGCTAAACAACATTGACATCACTAACATTAATCTATGGACGTACTAAAGTCGCATACTTGTTATGCAAGTTTGATTCTTAAAAGTTAAAGAGTACGTTATGAAGGATCAAATATAGTTTGTATTTCTTTTGCTATGGTATATATATCTAGCTTGCTAACGCTGTTACAAAAATAGTTACGATCGATCAAATAGACAACAAGTCATACGTAATAAATTTGATTGACACGCATGGATATATGCATGCAAGTTTAACATGAAATTATAGCTCTACTTATTATAATTAAGAAACATATATTTACTGTTAATTTTTTTGTAGTTTTATGATTTTATCAAAATATAAATAAATATGATGATTTTAGCTACAAAACATCATAATATGAAAATTTTGCCACGTTTGTGATATATCTTATATAGATAGTTGAGTTGGAGCATCAAATGCTATCTGATCAAGACCTGAAAATTCCATATAAATGGACAAAACTGATGCAAAATATCGATAAATTTATTTAAAAGTAATTTTAGTTGAAGGGTATAGGATTCTCTTTAGCACCTCTAAATTTGCAGACTTTTCAAGAGGTGAAGTCAACTCAAAAGCTGACTCTTTTTCTTACTTTTATTTAAATATTCAAATCATTTCTGCTCTAATGGTGCTCCCCCACTGGGGTCTTTAATTTATGACATTTTAATCTATTGGTTTTTATCTTTTTCCAATGTATTTAACGTTGGGTTAATATAATCTCCTAATAATCCAGTTTTGACCATGGGTTTTCTAACCAAAAAATGTTATCTCAAGATCTTGGGTCTCACATCTCTCAAATATTACAAAATTCTAACAAGAAAATAAGATAATGTATTTATAATTTTATACCTAGGCATTACTAAAATACATTGACAATAACAAGTTTTGTCATTTTGCAATTTGTAGTTTCCTTTTGAGAAATCATCTAAATATTTTTTTGGTATCACACTAGCTCATTAACTCTTCTCAAATACATAATTAAAGACAGTAGTAGGGGCAAGTTAGTAAGATGATTAGTATTTATTTATTAGTTATTTAGATTACTGGTCATTTTTCTCTAGTTTCTTGCATTTACCTTATTTTATAGGCCGGCACCCCTTAACTAAAATTTATGGCTCCGCCTCTAGATGACACAACTAATACATTACTATGTTTAAGCTCATGCTTGAATCTGAAACCTCTTAATAAGTCGAAAGCTATTTATCTGGTTAGGTTTTTGAACATGTTATGTGTAAACTTAAGACTTCATGATACGCGTGTATCTAGCCTAAACATTCAATAGTAGAACATGATTATGCATAGACGAAGTGTAATGTTAAGTAATAAGTGAACCTTTTCCCCACTTTTCTTATGTTAATCATTGTGTCACATGTGTGTGTGTTTAATGATAATGAGCCTGACCCAACTCAAGTCAAACACTAATCCATGCATTCATGACCATTATGGACCAAGGTGGGTTCCTAAAACATCATTTTGGGGTGTTGTTGGTTCATGATTTGGCATGCACATGAGTACCCACGCACCTTTAACAAATACTATCGGATAACTAATCTATTGTAAGGTTAACATAGACTATTATGTGATAACAATAATTAAAGGATATACTCGAATGTGATAAAGTGTGATACAGAAGATAGTCTTTTGATGTGTTTATTTTTGTCTAAGAGCCCCAGGTGTCATAACACCATAACACTATTTTTTGTCTGTCACGTCAGCGCCACATCAGCATAACACCAACATCAACACCACTCTTCTAATTATAACACCAAATAACACCGCTCACCTCTTTATTTTCATAAAACCCCTAAACAATTATTTTATTATTTTAACAAATTAACCATTTCATTCATAAAATTCAAATACACATTACAATAATAAAAAAAAACACACATTAAAAAAAATTCCGAAATTAAAAAAAAAAAAAATACGCCCCGGCGACTAATATTCTTCCGATGCTTCTTCAACTTCGCGCCAAATATGGTTCATAAGGTTTTGTTGGAGACTAATATGCAATCTTGTACTCTAACTCTTTTCCTTTACAGACGTTGGCTTTTCACATCGATCGATCCACCCTGGTTTTGCCATTACCTTGCAGGATTAGAATACACATGTTTCATGACCAACAAACCGAACATATTTTGGATCTTTTCTAAAATAAAGTTATGCATTATGATGCCGAGCATACATGACTCTACGTAATGTTGTATGACTACGTATGCACGTGCCGGTTGTGAATAAGTCCCCAACGTCCATTGAAACAGAGCGAAAGCACATATCGACATCTTTTCGTGCACTTTTCTTGACGTGTTTAAAGTTGATTAAGCTTCGGATCAGTTGCAACCGTGAATGATTTGACGAAACTTGCCCACTCTGGGTAAATTCCATCGGCCAAGTAATACCCATTACGATACTCAACTCCGTTTACCACATACGGAACCACAGGGGCTAAGTCATCTAATAGTTCGTCGAATAACGGAGAATTGTCTAAAACATTAATATCGTTATTCGCACCCGTCATCCCATAAAACGCATGTCAAATCCACAAATCTTGCGAAGCTACAGCTTCAAGCATTATAGTAGGATATTTTTTATCACCCCTACCGTATTGACCTTGCCATGACACTGGACAATTTTTCCATTCCCAGTGCATACAATCAATACTTCCAAGCATTCCCGGAAAACCATGAACATTGTTATGCTTTTGTTGTATTTTTACAACGTCTTCAGATGTTGGCTTTCTTAAATACTTCGGCATATACAATTCTATAATGCACATATTAAAGAAAAATAAAGTGTCTCGTGCAGTATGCTCACTCATTTGCAAATATTCATCAAACGCGTCGGGTGTGCTGCCGTATGCCATTTGGCGTATGGCAGCTGTGCACTTCATAAGAGCACTAATACTCATTCGACCCGTACAATCGAGTCGAGATGTGAAGAAATGAAAATGTTGTGGGAGAGGATTAGCCGTATAACTTGAAATGCCATTGACAATTTTTAGAAAAAGTTTACGGCTCATACGAAATCTTCTTCGAAAATAATATAACGGATACTTACAGTGATCATCAAAATAATCAGCCCGTAGACGTCTTTCGGCATCTTCACGGTCACGGAAGATCGGGGTACGGGTCAATCGTGGTTGAGCTTCTTGTTGTATTAGCCATTCGTGATACTCGACAGCTTTTTGTAAATAGAATGCGTCGGTTTCCTCATCGATATCAAAAACGGTTCGACCAATTTGATTTTGATTCATTGTGAAAGAGTTTGTAATGTGTTTTTTGTTGTAAATGTGTGTTTTTTTGTGAGAAAATAATATAGAGGTATTGAAGTATTTATAATGAGTTGTGTGTGTGTGGGGGGGGGGGGGGGGGGGGGGGGGCAAAATGATTTTTTTTTTTTTGAAAAAATAGCCGTTAGGGGTTGTTTTGTAAATTTATTAATTTTTTTTAATAAAACTAGCCGTTAGGGGGTGTTTTGTAATTTTTTAAAAATAAGGGGGGAAATTAAAAACATTTATATAGCCGTTTGGGGGGAAATGATTTTTTTTTAAATCCACCCCAACGCGCGTTGGCCGGCCAACGCCGAGCCCAACGCCGTTGGGCAACGCGTGTGTGGGGTGTAGTAACGCCGGCCAACGTCGTTGCCGGCGTTACTACACCGAGAGCTCTAAGTGAAAAGATTAGCAATAACGTTTTGGAAAATAGCATATGCTAGAGGTCTTTCTTAAAGCATTCTCATTATTTTTTGTTTCACTCGAAGATAGAGGTAGTATATGTCTACATTTAATCTCCCTCATACCCCAATCTCCCCTGTACCTCGGCCGATGGAATTGGGTATGTTGTTTCTTTTTTGAAAATAAAGAAGGAAAACTATATAACGCTTAACTAATATCAAACTTATTTTCCAAAAATGGGTAAATACTACCGTATTTCTAAATAATTAGATATCAAATGAAAATTCAGCTCTCAAAAATACAAAACCAATTTTATCGACTTTACATTAGCAAAACAAACTGTAAGTTCTAAAACATAAATCTAGACGTCTGCCCGAATTATATTTACTTCGAAGTAGTTGCAACTCAAATCGATAAGCCAATTAAAGGTTTTGATTTGGTTTCGATTTGGTTTAGTTTTTGGTTAATCCGACATTAAACAGAATACTGAACAAATTATTAGACAATGGACGACTCAAGCGCAATCGCTTTGAATTCGTTAGGTTTTTAGATGTAATTCCATTATAAATGTTGTATCAATAATATAATATCTCTTATAGGGTTTCATTATTCTAACATGTATCCGAGCAGGTCTCCTTAGACCTAGTCAAACTTTGGGCTGATGTCTCAAACACCCCGTCAAACCAAAACCATCCCTGTTTACCCGTTCTCTAAAAAAGTGAATCAATTTTTGGATAAAACCCTAGCCGGTCACTATTTCGACCATAACTCTCAAATCGTAACGAGTTAATTGACGTCGTCCAAGCCACTGGCTTTGTAATTAGTTTCGAAGAAATTGATACCAGAATCGCTACCGTAACACAAAAGACGTGACGTGACGCGCCGTAACAAGGCGTCGGATTCAGAAAGCAAAATCGACTCACTGTTTTGCGTATTGTTAAAGTGAGCTGACGCCATTAGCGGCCGTATATTCGTAATTAAATTCCGTAGAAAATGATACTGGAATTGCCGTCTCCACCGGTCGGACGCTCCGTCACGCGTCGTTATAAGTCTTGACATTTGCCAACGAAAACAAAATTCACTCTTTTTCATATTACGTATATCCATTGCATTTGGGTCCTATCAAAGTCTTGATTCTTCATCAATATAACTATATTATATTTTATTCTTCAATTCGAACTTTTGAAATTTCGTCGCTCAAAATACGAAAAAGTATTAGACGATAAATAGCCCAAGGCCGATTGTGAGCTCTAAGTCCGTAAAGGTTTCAAAACGTATACGCATTATAAATATCGTATCAATAACACAATATCTCTTACGAAATTTCATTCTTCTAACACAAATTACCACCTAAGATTGCCCGGGTTATTGACTATGTTTTAAGACTAGAAAGTGCAAGCCGAGGTGATAAGTGATAACTGATAACCAACCGGCCATCACTAAATACAAATTTATGTTTGTCCAGACGTCTGGCCAAAGAAAAATATTGGGCTCAATAAACATGTTCACATCACATGGATTTCTTATAACTTTTTTTTTTAACTACGAACATTTAAATTGGAAATGGGTCAAAAAGTGGGACTGAAATCATTCTCAATACAAGTAATAGGACGTCTTGGTGTCATAACGATACTTTTAACAGATATTATATCCTGATACATGTACATTCCATGTGTTCTGTAAAGTACTAATTGATCTTACGGGGGGGACAAAATCGAATAAGCAAACTAATCGTAAAACAATATTTAGAGCATGTTACTATTTCATATACTAAGTCTAAAGACAACAAATAAAAAATAGATAGCGTTTTTATTAAAAAGTGATTCCAAAATCATTTTAAACGGTTTCATCTTACTGTCTGAATTTACTATTAACACTTCTATGGGATAGTTGTCTTACGATCCGTTCTCGAGTTCTTTTTCAAAAGGAAAATAAAGGAAATGATAGAAAACTGAAAATTTATTGTGTTATTGAGTTCTTGAACAGAAAGAAAATGACTGAAAAATTCTTAACATTTTCATCAAATATTTTCCGCCCAATTATGGACGGATTTGTACGGAAACAAAACTACCCAAACTATTGAGTATATAATAACCAATATAACCCTCAATATTTACTCATATTCGATTCTTGTTATAAAATGAACATGTTTAAAAAGACATAAATGTAATTATGTCTCAATTCTTTTTTTTTCTTTCAAACTTGAGAATACAACATTCTTTCTTTTTTTTTCATTCATTTCAACTCTAAAAAAACTAATAATTTTCTTTTGTTTTCTCTTAATTAACTTGGTTGGTTTATCTATATCTCATGAATATAAGCTGTTTTTACCTTATAACTATCAGATGTGACAAACTTGACAAAAACTTGTAACCACTATTACTAAAATACGTAAAAAATGTCTCGCCATCCTCTTCACAGGATCACAAACCTCGTGAATTAGTAACGGTTTACTTAAACCTCGTGAATTAGTCGATAAAAAATAATAATAAACCATTGTTAAAAACGTGGATAAGAGGTTTTCTTTCATACTTGGGATGTTAGTGATTAAAAAAATAGAGATCTTGTAAATAAATAAATATAAAGGTTGCATAGATTGAAATTTGAAAGTCTAGTTATCTGTTAAGTAGAAACTGACAATTCCGTATTAGAAGCCCATTGGAAGATTTACAACCCAAAGTATTAGCAATAGTTTGTTTAGCCCAACTAAAAGCACAAAAGCCAATATTTTTATTAATGTGACATTGTGACTCGACAGTAGATTTACATAGAGCAGTATAGACCCAAAGTCACACATGTATTTGGCTAAGCTTATGAATTGGGCTTATGCTTATGTTATATAAGCCGTTTATGGCTTATATATCATGAGCTCATAAACTCTTGTTAAGTGTTTGGTTTAGCTTATATAATTAATAAGGTGAAATGACAAAAAAGTACATAAAAATAAAATTGGTGTAATTATTAAATGAGGGTATAAAAGTTTTTTTATATAATATTATTATATAAGTACACCCCTCTTTATATAAGCCATAAAGTTTGGGCTTACCAAAACCCTCTTATATAAGCTCATAAACCCAGTCATATAAGCTTAGTCAAACACTTAGTTTCGGCTTATTTAACACATATAAGCTAATAAGCTCATAAGCCCATCATATAAGCTTAGTCAAACACCCCCTTAGTTATCCTCGTAAATCTTAAGCCCGTAGAACAGTTTTTGGGCCAAATGTATGTGAATGCGAGTACAAGAGTCCTTGACTCCTTGTCTCGTAGGAGTAACGGGTGAGAACATGCCCACGAGTTGCAACGGAGCTTCATTTTTTTTAATTGAGACCGGTGTTTAAATGCCCGCAAGTGGTTAGCATGTAACCACTCGCCTTGGTTCACACCTCTTTGACCCAATATTTTGGCCATATTTGAATTCGAAGGAAATGAAAGTTAAACCGTAATAGATGCTTATAATCGCTCTACAACTCTTGACACACTCATCTATCTATATCTATAATACTAAAAGATTCAGCCTCTAAATTTAATGTGGAGGTATTCAAGTTTCAAATCCACACGAATCGGCTGTAGAAGATGAAGTGTCCCTACAGTTTCGAATTCCTTTAGTGAAGGTTGAATAGTTGTAGGAGTTTCAAGAAGACAAACCATCTCAAATTTTATTCATATTCTTCAAATGTGACATTTATATGTAAGTTACAGGTGCACCCGTATTAACGCAATCGATAGTGATAAAAAAAATTATGGATGCACAACAGTTGGTGGTAGGGAACGAAAAATTATTCTTAGCGTATGACGTTGTGCTGGTGCACAACATGTTAATGTTTTGCAATTGCTTATGATCTAATACCGATGACAAGATTCAATAAGCAAATTTTAAAAGTGTACAAGATTCACGAGAACATGTTTCTCTGTATCCATGGTCCCCAAACACATGCTAACCAGTTGTAAGTATTGATTTATTTATGTCTCTATCTTTATGCATCAATTTTTTAGGCATACGTTTATGTAAGTGGGAATTTGTAAGCTTTTTTTTTGTTAAATTGCAGTTATAAAGAATCATTGAGGCTAAACAAGGAGCATTACACTAAATATCAGAAAAACATGTCTCCTGACATGATGTCTCATAATCGTGGCAACGTGTATTTTGAAACATTTCAGGTTAGAAGAAATTGAGGTGCAAAATAATAACTTCGTGTGTATAATATTGTTGTAAAACATCTTTTCGGTAGTAGTATATTAATATACTTCATGCAATAGATCATTGTAAACGATAGTGATATAAATATCATAATATGATTTATTAATTTGCCGTATGTCTTCTCTAATGTGAAAGCCTTACGATCGTTGTAGCTCTAGATTGTTAAGAACTAATCTAGGATAATGATAACATAGGCGGAATATTCAAACATAGAATCAATATTATCATAACAATGTTTTACCAAACATTCACCACAACCCCAATATTATTTGATCAGAACAATACGGTTACATTGGATCAAGGAAAACCTTGATTACCTTGAGGCTAAACCAATTAAACCCTAGGCGTCTACATTAGAGAACTCACGCCTAGAACACGCACACACACACTTTTCTGGTGTTTACATCTTGACACCCATAAAATAATATCTAGGGATCTCTTTATATAGTATAGTACATCTAGATTTACAAGGGAAAACATAATTGTATAAGGAAACTAAATCTTTTAATTCTTTAATAAACTTCATCTTTATCTTCAAGAATCATATCTTTTGAAATCTTTTATCTTTTGTAGAATAAACTCCACCAGCTTGTAGAATTCCATAATGCTAGATTCAGTCCTTATGTTTCATTCTTGTTTTCTCTTATCAACTCAAATATAATTTCCAACAATCTTTCCCTAGTTGATAATGACAAAACCAAATAAGCTGAAAACTTCCCCTTAAGCTATGCAATTCCACCAAGGATCTACAAGTTGCAAATCATCAAATCTTCTTCCCCTTTTTGTCAATATCAAATAGGAGACTAAAGTATGCAACTTTGATCTTCACAACTACGAACCAATATTACACTTTTAATCCAAGTATTCTAATGACCCAACTTTCCCTCCATTACGCACCTTAAGAAAAATAAACTTGAGCAGTAAAAACTTACACTAGCAGAAGTAACAAAAGCTAGTAGTAGTAAAAACCTTCACCTCGATGTAGCATATAAATGGTTAAATATTTTAACATTAAGCTTCTTGAGACTCATATGTTAACCATTTCTTGAATCTTCAATTCTGTAGGCTCTATGTAATGATCACTGATGAAGAAAACTAAGTATAACGAACTTGATGCTGAAGTAGAACAACCCAAACTTGTATCTTATATCTTGCACTATCCACGTGACTTCGAACGTATACCCAAACCGATGTATAGGGAGACCGCAATCTCTTGACATAATCCTCATCTTCTATGAGACACATAACCAAAGTGATAGCAAATGTGAGCATTGAGCACCATAAGTTTGTAAATCACACACCTTTGCTAGATTCGTCAATTCTTCGTCACATCGTTTCTAAGCACGAACAAGTTATCTCTAAAGCGTTACACTCACTTTAAGATATGATAAAACATAAACCAAATAATTCCACTTCATCTTCAAATAAGCAATAAATAATCCTCTTCGTAATCAATTAATCTAAGAAATCAAAAAATGAGCCTTTTAAACGTTTTAAGAATATTTAAACCATCCAAAAATCTTTCTGTTTGTCCAAGAACCATCTGAACAAACTATCAATCAACATGTGTGTGTGTCAGAACCAACCTGTTCCAATTTGAAAACCAAATCATAAAAACCAAAATCAAATAAAATTGGTTTTCCAGTTCTGTCCGAAATCCATCTCTGTGTGCCATTCGATATCTGCCATTCCATCAATCTTTGTTGTTCGATATCGGCTAACGCTAGCAGTACTAACTAGCAGTATAAACAATGAACTAGCAGTACTAAAATTCCAATGAGCAGTACTAAGCACTATCCTTAGCAGTACAAACTCATGATAGCTAGCAGTATAAACATTCACACCAAGACGAGCAGTACTAACTGTTAAGGGTAGCAATATTAACCACAAAGCTAGCAGTATTAACTTGTATCTCTTCGTTGGTAGTACCAAGTTTATGAACAAGCAGTACAAACCTATTACTGTTGTGCACTTTGTAATCCTAATAGTAGCAACGTATAGACAAGCAGCATTAAACAAGGTCGAACAATATTAACTATTATAGACAGCAGTACTAACCCTTGACAACGATAAGGCTAGCAGTAGTAATGTTTTACCTTGGCAGTAGAAACATCAACGCGAGCAGTACTAACTTGTATTGGCAGTATAAAGTGCTCCTTCCTCCCATACCTTTTTGTGACACTTTTTAGCGTCAGTAAAGCACCAATATTTATGATCACCAGCAGTACTGTGTCTTGTGTCAGTAGTAACCACCAACGAGCAATACAAAACATATAAAGTATCCAGACGACACATTTTTAGCGACACTTTTTCAGTTGCTAAACTGTCACTAATCCTTGTCTTTGCATCTATCATCTTGATGTCGTGTGTTATGCATCCTTACTAGGGTTCATCATCAATCAAACGATCGACTCACCAAAGCTAGTAGAAACATTAATGATCACCATTCCTGTTTTTATTAAATTAGGATTTGTGAATACCCTAATTGCAACGAATTGAACCAAACACCAAAAACAGAGAACATGACCACTCTTCCTTCATAGATTCGACATCAATACACCTTGTAGATCCTAGATCGAGAGCCACGAGGCTCTGATACCAATTGTGAAAACCTTACGATCGTTGTAGCTCTAGTTTGTTAAGAACTAATCTAGGATAATGATAACATAGGCGGAATATTCAAACATAGAATCAATATTATCATAACAAGGTTTTACCAAACATTCACCACAGCCCCAATATTATTTGATCAGAACAATACGGTTACATCAATGAACTGTAACAGGGATCAAGGAAAACCTTGATTACCTTGAGGCTAAACCAACTAAACCCTAGGCGTCTACATTAGAGAACTCACGCCTAGAACACACACACACACACACTTTTCTGGTGTTTACATCTTGACACCCATAAAACAATATCTAGGGATCTCTTTATATAGTAGAGTCCATCTAGATTTACAAGGGAAAACATAATTGTATAAGGAAACTAAATCTTTTAATTCTTTAATAAACTTCATCTTTATCTTCAAGAATCATATATTTTGGAATCTTTTATCTTTTGTAGAATAAACTCCATTAGCTTGTAGAATTCTATAATGCTAGATTTAGTCCTTATGTTTCATTCTTGTTTTGTCTTATCAACTCAAATATAATTCCCAACATCTAACGTGTGAAATAATTGTTGTTGCTTTTGGACGCGATAATGAGGCATGCGTTTAGAAAATACACCCATCTTGATATAGGTAGGTCAACTTTTTATGCTTAGTTGTTTTTTAAAGGCAAAGACTACTATATGTAAAACAATAGTATGTTTATGTTGTTTGGATCTATATACATGTTCTTTTAACTTTATATTGCTTCGATAACCATGATTCACGTTTTTGTAACAGTCAATGTAGTCGCTATTTCTTTGCTTCATTTGTTTGGTGTTTAAGTGCTTTCTTTGACATGCTCCCTTTTTATGAGATCAATTGTAGAATAATTGCAACATGATTTGAAGTTATTGGGCTGCTATCATCTGGTCTTTACCGGCAATGTCAAGTTTTCTACCAGTACGCCATGGTATGTTTTTATATTACGATTTATTTGTTCTTTGATTATCTTAGTGCCTACGGTATTTATTTTTGTGCACGCGGAGCTGTATAATTGAACATATAGGTGATTTTCAACCCGTTATATGGAAATGGGTCAATTTGGGTTTCATTTTGTTGATAAAAAAAGAGAAATTCATAAATAAAATAATTTAGCACAAAAGAAACTCTTAAAATGGGCCTTATATTATCCTAAAGCGTATTTTAATGTTAAACCGAAATTTACGGTTCTATTTTTGGTCTTAGCATAAACACGCCCCACCCGCCTCATGCTCAACCTAAAACTTGCTATGTTTTCATTTGTAGTAGAAAGTATGTTGGTGGTCTCGAAAACACGTAAAATCTAAGTGTGTTTACCATTTCTTACGACTAGCTATTGCGTAATCTCTTTACTAAACTATGTATGCAGGACCGTGAGAAGTTGTATGACAAAGCAATGAGAGCTATTACAGCAACTTTAGTTGATCATGTCTGTATATTTAAGTTCTGTGCACACGTGTACACCGTGTAAGCTTATTTGCAACTTCATTACATCTATGAATCAACTGGTGTCATATCCTCAATAATTCACAGAAACGTTACGCAATGAACAATTAGATACAACTCGTGTGTACCGCACGGGTCTAATGGCTTGTGTATGTTAATATGTAGTCTAATCTATCAATGCATGACATGCTAATTAATACAGAGTAAAGTAAAGACAAAAATTAATTGGCAAGAAGACAAAGAAACTAGGATACAGAAAAAATATTGAAATCTCATAACTCGGTGTCAGCTAAATTTTAAAAAAGTTGTACATGTTCAGGAACCTAACGTCAAAGGCAGCCCAAAATTAATTCAGGAGCCCAATGTCATAAGGATGTGTTCGGGTGCCGTTTTTAAACGGCTTTTAGTATATATATATATATATATATATATATATATATAT
>BQNB010073358.1:0-32145 GCA_026074375.1 Tanacetum coccineum
ATAGACATCTTGAGATAAAGACCCCAAGATCCATGATAAAACAACAGCATTACATCTGTCCCATTGTTCAGATAGCAAGTTACTAGCAACATAATCAGACTTAAGAACAGAACCAGTAATAAAACCCATTTTATTTTTAGTCTGCAAACCAAGCTTAATAGCACTAGCCCAAATCCTATAATTCTCAACACCAGTCAACTTAATACTGATCAAAGGGGTTCCATTAGAATCATTAGCATGCAAATGGAAAGGATTACTAGCATCCAAAGAACTAATCAAAATAGCCATATCAAACAAAGAAATCAAGACAACTACAAACAGATAAGGAATGCAACAAACTTAACAACCAGATAAACAAACTTAACAAACAATCAAACAAATTAATAACCAGACAATAAACAGTTATCAACCAATCAAAACAACAATTATTCCAACAAAACATACACCCAAGATCCACAAGAGTTAAGCCCAGTGAACCGAGAGTAGCCAGAGCAGGAATTCGTACCACTTTTGTGGCAAATCAGGATTAGCTACCCTGTTTGCACCCACTGAACCCAACAATGTATCTCTTAAAGGAAGAAAACAACTTACAGTGCGAAATATAGCAACGGAAGAACAATCAACCTTTCTAGATTCACTTAGTGTAGAAAGATTGAGAAAAAACCAAACCAAGAATCCACAGAACCTCAAGATCCGAAAACCCCCAAATTAGCAATTAGGGTTTTCACAAATTTCAACCCCAAATCGATCAATCACCTGGTTAATCAACGATTAACCTACCAAACCCTTACAAGAACCACCAAAGAATCAAGATCCCAAAAAATTAGGGTTTCAGAAAAAAAAACCTAAATCTTCAAGAATGCAATTAACCCTAGATATAACCAAACCAACGATCAATCGAGTTGATAGAATAACCTGGCTCTGATACCATGTAAAAATGATATCAAAACAACACCAGAAATTTTAAAATCACCCAGCCAACCCCCCCCCCCTGGTGACTTTCTCTTTATTATAACAATATACACAGATGATCAGTCCTTAACACAAGTGCTGATCTAACAGATTACAATAGAAAAATAGATATAGTCCTCAAATGAGTGTGATCTTAAACCTATACAACTCACACCTAAAACCAATACAGAAACAATGATCAAGATGATCAAAAACTAAAGATCAATAGATCTAAACAACTAGAAACCCTAAATCTTGAAGGAGAGAACTTTTAGAGATGTATGTGAAAACTGGAAACGAAAAATTATAAAGACTTGAGCCACCAACTTCAGCTTATATACACCTCATTTACACTTTAAACCCTGCACAATAAAACTTGACAAAACCTGCACAACATGTTAGCTAACACAAAATATTTTCAATAAAGCCCTTCAGCTATTATAAGCTTGCCAAAGTACAGAAATACTTTGAACAAATCAAAGATGAGATTTTAAGACTAGAACAAGATCTGAACCTTATCCATTGATGAACATCAAGTATTGAACAGAATTCAGTTACGAGATTAGATTGGAAAGAATAGAGAGGAAATTACAAATCAAGCTAAAACGAAATGAAATGTCTAAGTGGGTATTTATAACTTGGACTATATACCACTAACCTATCAACCTGATTTATACATTCAACAATACAAAAGAACAGCCTAACTTGTTTAAGCTTATTTGTTTTTCGGCTTATTTACAGACTTGTGGCGGGTTTTAGTGTACCCATACTCGTACCCGTTTATAATATCCACATCCGTACCCCGCCCCATTACCCGTTGGGTAACTCGGTTAATATTATCCACGGTTTTTCGGGTTTCCCGCGGGTAAATCAGGTATTTCAATTGAATATTTTAATAGAAAAATAAACGGGTTATCAAGATTAAGTCAACTAAAAACCACGAATAAATAAAGCAAAACACCCACCATATATTCAAAATTTTTAAAAGTTAAAGAAAACAAATACCGTATCCATGATTTAGCGCTTTCGAATAATTAATGTACAACATTCAAATGTGTTAAATAATAGAAATAGTTATATAAAAAATAAAATGGAAGAAATTATATGTAATAATATATATACTTTAATTAATTATAATAAAAATAAAGCGGGTACGAATTCGGGTAAACGGATATGGGTACGGGTACGGGTAATCAGGGCGGGTATTACCAGAACCCGTCACCGAACCCGCACCCTGCTAATTTTTTCTATCAATACCCGAACCCGCATCCGAACCCGCCAACCCGCCCCCGAACCCGACCCAACCGGTTCGGGTTTCGGTTTTCCCCGTCGGTTTCGGGTGATTTTGCCATCCCTACTCACGCGCATAACTACTTTTCCCTCCATTCGTATGAAATACTTAAGGTGGCAATCGAGCCTAGTGGTGCTATAGGCCTTGCTGCTGTTCTCTCGGATAGTTTCAGGCAAAATCCAGTTTCGAAGGATTCTCAGAACATTGGGATCGTTCTTTCAGGAGGTAATGTGGATCTCGGTGTTCTGTGGCAGTCATTGAATAGATGATAATTCATGTATTCTATCCAACCGGAACCTTTGTACCTTGAATCATAAATGCCAACACTCATATATAAAATCATTTTCTTTGTAGTTTTAAAGATGTGTCAGTTATGATTGTGGGAGTTTATGTCATTTATAGGTCAACCTGATCCAAAGTAGAACAGACCGTATTGACCCGTTACCCAGTTCACACATTTTGCCACCTCTAGTTCAGACAAAGCGATGGCAACAATAAACAAAATCCATGAAAAATTAATAGACAATAAAGCATTCAAATAGTAGAAGACTAGACAGTGATGCAGATCAAAACTACTTCCAATCACAGATATGTTCGAATACAAGTTCCTGAGTCGAAACTCTCCTATAATGTGGGCTAATCAACCGCTGTCCCTTGATTCCAAGCTTGTTTTTTTCTTTTCTTGTCGGACATGGTTTGAAGATCCAAACTTCCAATTTCTTCTGTTGTGGCTTTACTTGATAAAAATCTTTTAAGATTTTGAGTGCATCCTGGCAGCATGTCGTCTTGCACAGCATCCCACAAAATAGATCATCGACTAACATAAGATAAGATACAAGTCATGGAACATTTCACTTGATGTAATCGTTGTTCGTCAGTATAGAGTGACTTACCAAGACAACGAACAAAATCACATTGAAGATAGCAATTACTCGCCATTCAGTTTTTATGTGCTGTGCTACTCCAGCCCTAAAACACAATAAAATACTATCATCAGCGACGAAAAAGAACATATTTATAAAGAAGCTGAATGTGAGAAAAGATATTTTACTTGCAGGAATCGCAATTGTAACATTTGATTGCTTTCGCGTTCTTGTAACGCTTGCAGTCCTTGTTAGAGCTAATTGGATGGAAGCTCAAATCGTAGTGAGAGGCATTAACAGCAGGATAACCACACCTAATATACACAGTCGAAACTTCAAGTCAGGAACAGATGCAAAATATTAGAGGTGGCAAAGTCGGGCATAAGTCAATACCAATCGAGTCAAATGAGTTTTAAGATAACTATAGATCATTAAAATAATCATCTACTGAATAAAGTGACTTTTGACCCGTTTGACTCATTCGACCCATTTGATCTGCTTCATTTTTAGCTGAACATTTACGTATTTGACCCGTTGGGATATAGAAACACCCATTTTCATGGTATATGGGTAGAACTTGAAACCTCTATCAAAGTATAACAAGAGTATAAGAAGCCTACTGAGACGGTGGTCTGCAACAACCAGCTTCAATCGGAGTCAATTTCGCCAATTTGTATTGTTTGAGAGTCTGCAATAAAAACTCCATAGTTACTTATTACTTGCATTAAGTGACTGATTACTACAGGTTATAGTTACAAAAATAACACATACTTTGTATCTTTTTTGCAAGCTGTGACATGTTTCGGCTTTCACAAAACAACTTCGAATATGTTTCCAGTTATGCGTGTTGTTCAACTGAGAACCGAAACAAGAAAAGATGAAAAAAATGGTTATTCATTGGACGAGTGTTCAATTTCATGTTCTCAACACCTGCGTTTTTCAAATGAAATCCACTTACTTTTGTAATAAACCAAGAACCATAATCTTGTAGTTGATACTCCTTGTATCTGATCATAGAATAAGATTTACAACAGATAAAAACACTTCTTAGTCTATTTAATCAAAGTATCAAACTAAATATGTTGTGTAAAGCAAACCGTGTTTTTGATCTTACCTCAAACCGGCAACACTGTGACCAGAACCGTTATTTGTTACAATAAACCTATATAAATAACACAGGTTAGTACAACGTTTTACTCAGGGCATATGAAACCGTGTGACAAAAATAATACTTACACCAAGACCGTGAAGACAAGGATCCCCACCAAAACCAAGCATAGCATGATTAGATACTGCAAAAATATTAAACAAAAGAATCAAGAGACTGTAATACCTACGAATTTAGATTTTGTAAGAAAATATGATACATGAATATACCGTCCATAACAATAAGCAGTTTTGCTTCAGAGCGCCCACAAACCCTAAAACCGATCTGAAACATACAGTTAAGGCAGAAAAGAAAGTACTAAGTAAATTTCAAAGATAAAAAACTTAATTGTTTGATATCAAAGGACAGAATATCTTACATTATAAAGATTAACGAGCCAAGGCCTATAATTGGCAGTGCGAGGGACTTTCGACAGCTATCGTGATGAGTGCTCATCCACACACCATATCCCATGACCACCAAAGCTACTAGCTAAAGAGTGAAAAATAAGCGCAAAACGTCAATCAAAACAATATCAACCATATGGTTTAATCCACAGTATACTAGCTTAGAACCTAAAACCGCAACACTGTCATGATCACTAATTCAAAATATGTCGAATCCACAAACTTGGACTAGATGCCACTAACCTATCAACCTGATTTATACATTCAACAATACAAAAGAACAGCCTAACTTGTTTAAGCTTATTTGTTTTTCGGCTTATTTACAGACTTGTGGGCTTATACAAGTTTAGTATGATAAACTTATATAAGCCCATAAGTCTCAAAATAAGCCGGAAAATTGAGGCTTATGAAATATAAGCCGAAATCAAATAATCTCATAAGCCCACATATAAGCTTAAACAAACCACCTTAAATCATAAACAAGGTTTGAGCTCTGACACAGATATCTAATTTTATAAGCAGTGATGCAAGTACAACAAATAATAAGCAAATTATTTACACATTTCAACCCAAAAACAAGAAAAAGTTAAGGGATATGTCTATACCATAGTAAGAAAATTGACCCATCTGATGACAAATGTGCTTGTTCCTGAGCTCATTTTTTCAATATTCACCCAACAAAAAAAACACCCTTTTTTTATATAACTATTTTCTTGAAATAAAAAGAATGAGGAGCAAAAGGAGGCTGCACAGCAACAAGTCTGACTTGAAATTTAAGTATTTATTTACCATGAACCTTAATAATGTTGCATGCTGTTTTTTATTGGAAACATTAAAAAAAGAGTTAAAGGATTGGGTGATGGAGCCCACAGAATCCAATAACACATACAGTAGTATATTCTTGTTTTTTAAACTACAGACTCCAAGATTTAGTCAAACTCTTATATCCTGAAAAGATAAAGTGTATCTTTAAAGTTTAAGCGGGTTATGACTTATTTAATTTTGAGCTTATGTTTCATAAGCTTACTTGTTGTGGTTTATATCAAAAAATTTCGGCTTATATAAAAGTGAGCTTATGAAACATGAGTTGAAAAGCAAATAAGCCATAAGTCGGCTATGTAACCGAAACAAACACCAAATAACAGTGTAAGAAATTTCATCAAAAGTAACAATGAATTAAATAACAAAACAAGAAATAGGAGTTTTGGATGGTTGTTCATGATTTCTCACAAATATCATTAATGTTCACAAGTGTTTTTATGTGATAACATTATTAAATGAAGACAACAATCAATACAAACTTATCACAACCATTTAAAGCCACACACCAAATCTAACCAATAGTCTATTTCAGAAGAAAATAAAATAAAAAACACAACTAAATACTTTGATTTGAACTATCATGATTCTAAAGTTTGTACTTACATCATATAACAAGTTTTTGACACTTTACAAACTTACCTAAATACTACTATTTCAGGTCACAAAAATGGTTCATTTTCTGGACTCATTGCTCAATGATTCTGTAGTGGTTGGCGAGACCATGGCTCACCTACATTGACCTTTCTAGTTCAATGGTAGTTGTTAAACCAACTATACAAATAGCTACTTGACTATACGAGACATCTACTCGACTCTGTTGGTGCACCTCAGAATTGCATGCTTCATTTCCTCCGCACCTAGCCATGTTTGCACCACCACCTGCCCATAACATAGCAAAATGTCATTGACAAATCGACGGTAAATTTACATTTGCTATAGCAAGTTTGGCATTCAAAAGACAAAAATATACCTCTTGTACTTTGTTTCCGGCTCGTGCAAGCAATTTGTACTGATTCTTGAACATGGATGCCATATAAACCTACGCATAATTGAAAAATGGATTAACTTGCTTCACTACCGGATATGTAAATGCAATCAACAACACTTGAAAAGAAGAAGATATTACCTGAAACGTTGGGGTCAAGCCGGGGCTCAAGAAAAACCGCCCTTTTGTTACTAACTCAATGCCCTCATATTTCCGTAGTTCATTGACAAGCAATTCAAGATCGGCCCACTGTCCATTTTATATTATACAAAATACAAGAGTAAGCCTATGGGATAATGCTAATAAACGGAGTATAATTTTAAATAAGGTCATTTTATATTAAACACCTCGTCTTCAGGTCTTTCTGCTTCTAAAGTACTATCCGAGACACTATGATCATCAATAACAGCCTCCAAAGACTCTGTCAACGGATCTGGCTGCCACAAAATAATGTTTACTAATAACATTTATGCCTTTTTAAAGGGACGTCATGCCGAAGGTTGAAAATCTTGAAGATAGATTACCGTTATTTCCTTCAAAGATAAGTATATACGTTCAAGTGAGAAATCTAACTGATGAACTTTTGCTTCTACAACCTGCAAACAATAAAAAAATTATATCATTAAAACCACAAGTTCGTTTTAAATTGATAAATCACGTGAAAATTACAACATTTCTATTCTTGGAAAGTTTACGGAAGTTTAAAGTACCTGCCCAATTTTGAAAGATGTTGTGGGGTTCAAAGGGACATCCCATGACACTTCTGTCTGGTGTATCAATGCGGGTACTTCTTCAATCTATATCATTAAAACCACAAGTCAAAACACGGACCTTTAAAAGCAAGTATCACGTGATGAGTACCCTAAAAAAGAGAATTGTTACTTGCCTCTACAAAAATACCAAAGTATGAAATCTTCTTTATGTAACACGTCACTATATCTCCAACCTGAAGCTTAGTCTGCACAAGTATCAAATTAGAGCTCAAACTCAACATACGATATCATGTAAAACTGTATGATTAATGTCTAAATTTTCACCATGAGGTTTCTCTTTTTCTGGATCGATTCTTCCTGCTCTTTCGGCTTCACCGAAAAGATTAGCTTTTTGGATTCTCTGTCGGCCAAAATCACATTCACTTTGACTTTCTGCAAGATTCAATATTTTCATGTTGCTATTATTATTATGCCCTATATAGTGACACAAAATGTGAAGAACCGTGTCTTGTATAACCTTCTATAGTGATTTAAGTTTCGTAGGCCAGATGGATTATCCTTTTTTCTCGTAAGAAAGGGAATGTTGAAATTTCCATAGGACAGATTATCTTTTTCACTAAATGTCGACTTTTATTAACCAAACATATTTGTTCATACCTGACCAATAAATGTTGACAAGTAATCAACTTTTTCTTGATCATATAATGCAAAAAGATCTTCAAGTTCCATATGTGACGATAACTCTCCCTCAATCTTTTCAGGCTCTTCGCTTGTAGCATTGTAGTTTCCAATAATGCCCAAACTTTTCCTGTACGTACTAGGATCCAAACCCTTTCTCCTCAACCAAGACTCAAAAGCTATAAACTTCCACTTCGTAGCTAGATTACGATATGGCAAAAACCCTATCAAACAGCCAAAAGAAACCTGTAAACAAGGGCAAAACGTAAAATAAAAAAGTAAACGATCAACACATCTCCAGACGTTTAAGGTTCCCAGGTCAGGATATTCTATTTTAGGAACACTTACAACAAATCCTCGGGTGCTACAACGTATCATTTCCACTTCTGCTCTTCCTGAAGTCTTGAGCAGATCATCAGCCCGTTTCCAGTCAGTATCTTCCCGGTCCTATGATTGCAGCACTCGGAATTCAGAGTTTATAAAATCGTATATGGTATAGTAAGTAAGTAATTGCAATACCTTCAAGAGAGGTATTGGAGGCAAGTCTTCGCTTTTCATATACTTTGTTATTAGGTCGTCAATCCTAGTATCCTTTCCACCAATGTTGGATGTCTCTTTCAGAGGTTGATCTAATCTATAATCATGCAAAAGCAACATAAGCTATCAAAGAAGAATGAAAATTCAAACCAAAACCATATCGGGTCAAATGGGTCAAACGAGTCAATAGTCATCCAAGTCGTTATTCAAAAGTACATAGATTATTGTTGTAGTAACGAACGTTTTGTAATAATCATTATACAGTGTTTGTGGATAAGCCCAACCTGTTTGGACTAAAAATGATCAAGGCTACCAAACCCGCCCATTATTTCACCTCCTGAGATTACCAATTTACCTGTACTGTGTTGTATAGAACACTATCTAAGGGGTGTTTGGATGTACATTTAACTGCTTGCTGCAACTTCAAGTTGCAGTAATCATTTTCAAGTACTTGTCCAAAACCGATTATCGTTGTGATTTCCAAATATTTTAGTGTCAAGATACTCAAATTTGAAGAAGATTCTACAGGTCACAATAACTATTCTGAAAACACACATCCAAATACCCCCTTTTTCACTATAAGGAGCCACACAAAATAGCTTAAAGTACCTTTTAGGTCGTCCTTGCAAGGTAGCATCTGAAGATAATTTCGCGACTGAACCTGTGTCTATATCCCTACTTTCATCAATATTTGATCGACTGCTATCTTCATAAGCTTGATTCACTTGTTCGTATTGGTACGTACTATCTTTAGAATCAACTGTGGACTCTACTTTGTTATTTCTAGTTAACGGGTCAGAATTCCCCCTCACCAATATCATATCAGTGAACCGTCCCTTTCCATCTTCTTTACCCATTTTCAGAGATAAATTAGGCTTCAAGGACAAACTTGACGGCATCTTTGTCCCATCATCATCCTCTTCAAAAGAAGTTGAATTCCATAAAACAACATTTGGCACACTATGTTTAGTAGTACTTGGAGCCTTTGCTAGTGGTTTTTTAGGTTGCTTTTCCTCGCCATATTCTGGGCTCAGTTTACTATCCTTTATCTAAGCAAGCAACGCAAATGCATACAACATTAATCATAGCATCTTGAATGGTGAACCAAATGTACACAATTTCAAAGCCAAGGATAAATTCTTATAACTCTTATCATCTCAAGATTCTATTTAAAACATTAAAGGTGGCCTAGTGGTCACGCACCTCATGTCCTCACAAGAGGTCTTAAGTTCAAACCTCACTAGGTGCGCCGTGCGCATCTTGGGGGTGTCTGGGGAAAGGGTCAGAACCGACGCATGGGATACCCCGGTTACGCCGTGTACATCGGAGTCAAAGACTCACCAAAACCTCATCCATTTACCCGTTAATTTATAACATCCAAAGCTTATTCTTTAGTGGTTCAATATAATTAATCTAAACAACACATTTACAAGCTTATGTATCACTCCAAGATTTCTAATCAAGAATGCCCAAAAAGCTTTCTACTTTTTGGTGGGCTTATGAGCTTATTAAAAACTGAAAAGCTCATAAGGTTATAAATTAGCTATAAGCTTATAAGCTTATGGGCTTATCACTGTGAGCTTATGAGTATAAATGAGCTACAAGCTAAAGTTGATAAGACTATAAGCCACTCAAAATGAGCTTATGAGCTTTCCAATTTTGGGGGTGTTAGTTTAAGCTTATTTGATTTCGGCTTATTTTTCGTAAGCCCAAATTTTCCGGCTTCTTGGCTTATCATAATAAACTTATATAAGCCCATAAAGTCTTATGCTATAAGAATTGAGCTTATCAAATATAAGCCGAAATCAAATAAGCTTAAACCAACTTCATTCAATAAGCACATAAGCCCATCCTATAAGCTAACATATACACCTAAGTTCAAAATGTTAGTATCTCTTAATAATCCATCACAAACATAAAAAATCAATCATACCCAAATCAAATAAACCTCAAGATTCAGCAAGAAAAAAAACAAAAACACAAAAAGCAAACCTTGGAAAGGGTAAAGTTGGAATCTTTAGTAATAAATTTACCAAACTTAAGCTCAAATTGGTCCCAATTTCCAACTTTATTATTATTAGCAGCAAAAGCTACAAACTTTTTATTATTATGAGGGTTTATATAACAAGAAGGGTTTAATGTTTTGAAGTTTGAAACATTGGTGGTTGTTAATGAAAGACTGCCCATGTTCTTTTTTTAAGAAAAAAACAGAACCACATCCAGACCAGATAAGTAGTAACTGATGTGTTTATGATGATGGAGGGGTTCTTTTTGTTATAAATTAAAGTTTGGGGTTTATATTGTAAACTATTTTTTACATTGAGTTTATTGGTTTGACCGATAGGATGAGGTTCACAATGGAGTCGTATTTTGATTGAGTTCACGGGTTGACGGGTTAGTATAACCTTTACTTAGACACGACCTATTTATTAATCGTGTCAAGAAACCCAATCCTAACCCGAACCTGCATAACACGTGTCACGTGACACGTGTAACCTTTTTAAGTAAATATGTCAAATGGCGATTGAATGCGGTTTGTCGATCTGAAAAATGATAAAAATAACATACCTATATCTGAGCTATAATCATAATTAACTTATATCAAGTACATAACAAAATACATTTAATCCAAATTATAAAACCAACTATATATTTTGACCTGTTTAACACTTACTCAACCCAAACACGATCCGTCTATTAAACGGGTTAAACCGTTAACCTGTTTGTGTCTCAAACTTGTTTATCCTTAACTTATGTTTAACTTCATGTCGTTTATGGCGTCGTGTCAAAAATAACCGCCTACGATGTTCCATCAACCATGGCCAATTATTTCATAAAAACCAGAAATTTATATCAACAACCAGAATACATTTGAACAACATCCTATAATCTCAAAGAGACTATATCTACAACAACAAAACAAGTCACTTGATATATAATGACCTTATTTTCTATAACCTATCCTGCATTTTCACAAAACATGGAAAAAATAATAATAATTACAAGTTTGCAAACCGGGTGGTCGAGGCAACTCATTATCTCCAAAATGCTCCGGTTCCTCGTCGGTGCCCAAAAGACAACTTCTTCTTTGCAAAGTCGAATCGGGGTTTGTCCACTTGTGGCTGACTTTCCAAAAAAAAGCCAAGCACTTCTCGGTGCTTAAACTCACCCCCACGGGTTGCATCATACAACATGTAACAAAAACTTACCCGACAGTATGATCCATCATCAATCTCCTCACTATGAACCGCGTTTCTGGCACCAATTGATTAAACTTTGAGAACCGCGTAATCATTGAAGTCCACTTACCCGTCAACTGTTCTTGGAACCCTCCGTAAGCCTTTTTATCGCTTCCTTATTGTACACATTTTGGATTTTGTACCAAAAAGTATCTCGCTTTTGATCACACCGTTTTTGGATCCTCAGAAACTTGAATGAAACATTCCGCCAAAAGCAACTCCTCATCTTGAGTCCACGCATTACGAATTCTTTTTTGTTTCTCAACTTGCGGTTCTTTTTCTTTGTTTTTTTTTACATCGACTTCATACGGCCACCGCGGCTAGGCTTCGATGTCGGGGTCGGAAGCGGCTCCTCTTCATCTTCGGTATCTTCGACTTCAAGGTGGTGCGATAGTTTGCTTCAGGAATGTGGTTGGGAAGTGGTGAATTAGTTTGGTAATTGTTGTGGTTGTTGTTGGTGCATTTGTTGCATTTAAATGTTGAAACTCCCCCAAAACAAATTTAACATACCCCCCCCTTCTTAGGTAGTAAATTGGGGTTGGAAATTGGATAGATCAGGCATTTGGTTGAATGGCGGTTGAGTGGAGGAGCCCGGATTCGAAGACGACCCCGGAATTTGGTTGGTTGGGTCGTTAAGCATACCGGAAATCCAATTTGGTTGTTGGGTTGGGTATTGTGATTCATATTTTTCGTGAAGAAAAAATGGAGAAATAGAAAAATGTGTGTTATAAAATGTATTGAAAGTGTGTGTGAAGTATGAAATAAAAATGGGGTATTTATAGGATTTTTAAAGGGGTAAAATTAGGGTTTTGGGGGTTTTTTTTTTGAAAATCCGCTCCCCTCAACGGTAAGAAACGGATACTTTTAATATATATATATATATATATATATATATATATATATATATATATATATATATATATACTATTATATATATGATAAAGTTTCGCGTAGGCTTTAGCCATGGCCGAGAACCCTTGCCCCCGCGAGCCACGGAGTGGTGCGCCGTGGGCTTTTCTCGCGCCAAGGGTTGGCGCCAACGTTTGGCACAACCACTCCCTCCGCTCTGACCGATAGGATGAGGTTCACAATGGAGTCGTATTTTGATTGAGTTCACGGGTTGACGGGTTAGTAAATAAACCTTTAACTCAACACGCCTATTTATAACTAGTGTCTCAGAAAACCCAATCCTAAACCCGAACATGCAAAACACGTGTCACGTACAGTGTGCTCTCTATCTCTTATTTTAAAGTAAATATGTCAAACGGCGATTGAATGCGGTTTGTCGATTCAACTAGTTTAAATCCCACAATGATATCGATCTGAAAAATGATAAAAATAACATACATATATCTGAGCTATAATCATAATTAACTTATATCAAGTACATAACAAAATACATTTAATCCAAATTATAAAACCAACTATATATTTTGACATGTTTAACACTTACTCAACCCAAACACGATCCGTCTATTAAACGGGTTAAACCGTTAACCTGTTTGTGTCTCAAACTTGTTTATCCTTAACTTATGTTTAACTTCATGTCGTTTATGGCGTCGTGTCAAAAATAACCGCCTACGATGTTCCATCAACCATGGCCAATTATTTCATAAAAACCAGAAGTTTATATCAACAACCAGAATACATTTGAACAACATCCTATAATCTCAAAGAGACTATATCTACAACAACAAAACAAGTCACTTGATATATAATGACCTTATTTTCTATAACCTATCCTGCATTTTCACAAAACATGGAAAAAATAATAATTACAAGTTCGTTTTAGATTAAAATGAAGATCAAAGTGTGTTTAACTCAGGTAAATGATAATACAACGAAAACCTTTTGTTTTCAAACCATATATGATAATTATGCGGTTGCTGGTGGCTCAGTCTCTTCGGCTGCCACTTCCGCTACTATTTTGTCAACTTCAGAGTTCTTCTTCATTGAGGCCGTTTTTGAAAGGTGAGAATAACTGCCCGTTTCTTTAAACAATTGAGAGAAATGTGGCCTGCAGAATAGATTCCCATCCAAAGCCGCGTAATTAGATGGTGTGAGTTTGCAACCTCCTTGAGCACATTTGAAGCATTGCTTATGGTAAAACTCACCCTCCACGGTTACCTGCAAATCGAGTTTCCTTTACTTAGAGACCGATTGTATATATTGTAAAACTTGTAGTTTCGTATAAAAACTTCCTAACAAACCTTTTCTAGTGGATACACAGTTTTGTGACAAACTGCACATTTTTCTTGAGTCCCAGAGAACATTGAAGAGAGTTTACTAGGGCTTCTTCCCTGTTAATGACATTTGAAATTATAAACAAGATCATACTTCATATGTATGCGTCACATGAGATAATAGTTCTTACATACCATTTCACTAGCTTTGTTTGCGGCTGATAATAAGAAAAAAATCGAGTTAGAAAACAATATATTAACAAGAAGAATAGCAATCAAAATATGTTTCGTAGAAGAAACTCACATGGTATTCTTGAGATGCCTCCCATCTCCTTGAACTTTTGATCAAAGTGAGGCTTGCAGTAGAGTGATCCATCCAATTGAAAGTAGCTGCTCATCTAACACATACATTTTGCAAAACAAGTTTGATCATATAATAGTACGTAATAGATTTCAACGCTTTGATCTTTAAGGATTTTGAATCGATAAGAACAATAAGCTAAAACTAATTTTATGCTACATCATATTCGATTATGAACAATAATTAGCCTGATAAAGTATGATCTTCTGAATAACGACGTGTTCATATTATTGTGAACATAAAAAACTATATTTTGTTCCTAAGGGTTTTTAGAATGTGCGATCTTGTGTTTGTTGTAGATGGATATACGAAAATACATGTATACCACGAGTTTTCCACTGCATTGGACGCATCTAAAGCACGTTTTGTGATATGGGATTCCATCCGCAGAGATCATTTCTACGAAATGAACGGTTTTATCACACGCCCTGCATTTCTGTATCGTCCCGCTGAATGACATTTCTCACCACCTTTTCTTGCTTGGTCGATTTTATGAAAAAAGAAAGAAAACAAAACCAATATGGATGAAGAACCTTAAACTAAAATGTATTTTTTTGAGTGGACAAAATTGTTTTGGCATTGAAGGTCGAGCTATATGCATGCTTTGGCGAAATGGGAATCAAGAAATTTGAGAATAATTAGGAAATAGTACATATCACCCCTATCATTATGTAAATAGTAGAAACCGAGTTTAAAATCCCGCGTATAAACGCAGTTTGTAAAAAAAACCGACTACTTATCACGAGTCGTTTCATAATAACCTTGTATAAATGTTAGTCTTTTTTAGATGTTATAAAAATATGTGGAAACTTTGAATACTAAATTACTAAATGATATTCATACATGAGTCTGTAAATTAATTGACAAATTACAAAAACTCGTGTTTTCATTTTAGTATTTATAATCTACGTACTTTAAAAAAAATTACATTTAAGGTGGTACACAAGTGTTGTGGAGTGGTACACCACTGTTTTAGATGATAACAAGCATGATTGTTCGCGCGTTGCTGCGGGGCATTAATATTTTTTTTCATTATTATTTTTTTTTTTTGCCTAGCGTAGGGTGGTTTTCGTTGCGGCGGGGCTTGTTTTTTTTTGCGATTTGATTACATAGCCCGCGTGTTGCCGCTGGGCGTAATTTTTCGCGAATATATTTCAAATGAATATTCAGTTGAAATCTGTTCGCGCGTTGCGGCGGAGTTGATTTTTGTGTAACACAGGTTTTTTATTTCTCTGAGATTTTTTTAACAATCATAGAATTTGAATGAGTATTTATCGTTGGGGCGAGTATATTATTTTTTTACTTATTTGGTCAACGAAATATGTGGCATTCATAATTATATAATATGACATGTACCTGGAATCATATACTAAATATTTACTTATTAAAGTTCGTAAGCGTTAACGGGGCTTCAAAGACGAAAACGCCGTGGCTCGGGATTTTTTCCTATTTATATTAAACTTCAACATTTTTTATAAAATCGTGTGTGTCAGAAGCATTGCAATATTGAGCTCGTTTTGTTTGCAATTCGAAGTTCTTTGCGCGGGTATTTTTTTATCTGAACGAATCGGTAAAAATGTGTTATATATTTGATGAATAAAGTTTATTATATACAAAAACTATGGTTGGTATATAATAATATTTTCCTGCAAAATAAGTTTACCACTGTTAGGGCACGTCATTGTAAATTTCTTTTTTTTTTAATTTATATTAGACTTCAACATTTTTTTATAAAATCGTGCGTATGTCAAAAGCGTTGCAGCATTGGGCTCATTTTGTTCGCAATTCGAAAATCTTTTCGTTGTTATTTTTTGACCTGAATGAGCCGGTAGATATGGAGTATATGTTTGATGGATAAAGTTTATTATATAAAAAAATCGTAAATAATTAAAAGTTGACGGTAGGTTTTGTAAAAAAAATTAATTAATTTTTTGGGCTGGAAACTTTTTTTTTGTTTGAACCGTTGTTATTGGGCTAAAAAATTGGGCCGGCGGAAAGCGACATGAAACGACGTCGTTTCATGCCCGCCTTAGTAATGATATAAACAAGCAAGGCATACCCGCGAGTTGCTGAGCGGGCGTTAATTTTCGCACGTTTAGCGAGCCATTTAATTGAGGTTTTTTTTAATTTGACGAGTTTATTATTTCGGTTAACATGGATTTTTTTCCCCCTCATGTTTAATAGTTTGTTTTTTTTCTTATATTGACATACGGGCCTCATGTTTAAAGGGTTTTTTTTTTTTTTTGCTATACGGGGGTTTCCTTTTTTTAAGTATAATTTTATGGAATTACGTTGCGAGTTTATTTTTTCGGTATCATGTTTAATAATTTGTTTTTTCCCTTATATGAGTTTATGTCTCGCGCGTTGTTTCGGGCTTTTAAATTTTAATAGTTTTTTTATATGGATTTATGTGTTGGGTCTCATGTTTAATTTTTTTTTACTTTGGGTCAGATGTTGGGCTATTGTTTTGGCCCACTTTGGTTGGCACTATAGCGTTTTGTAATTTTTTTTTTTTTTTTTTTGAGTCAGAAGTTAGGCCAGATTGTGAGCTAATTTTTTGGCTCACTGTGGTTGGCACTGTAGCATGGTCAAAGGGGTGATCAGACATTTGTGAAATGTATATAAGAGTAATATACTTTGAGATTCACTGTTTGACGAATCAAATTTTGTTACATTAATTATAAATATATTGATAATATAAGGATAATTAGGGTATTTTTCAAATGTGTTACTGTATTAATTATTGTATATTTATTAAACTACAATATAATTACGTTAGTTATTATAATTTATGCATTAAACTCGTATCATGTGAACTTTAATAAAAAAAGTATCTATCTATAATACTAAAAGATTGACATGTATATAACTTCTTATTTATTGTATCACTTAAACTTTTTTATTTATTATTTTTGTATATAAGAAACTTCAACTATATGATATTTTTAGCTGCTATTTAATACAGTATCAAAATTGACATTTCCTTAGATAGTAAACGCATTATTCTCTTTTCACAAAAAAGGAGAGAAACATGGGATCCAAATTGTCAACGCAAATCACGCTCATTAAGGCATTTAGCTAATTCGCGTAATTTGCTTTCATTAGTTTTTAGAAAGAACATATCTACACGGTACTGTATTATTTTTTTAGAATAATGACAAAACAATTTGTCTATTCTTTCTTATATTGTTGAGTACAATAAACATTTTTTTGTATTGTTAACAAAAATATTGTGATCTACATGAGGTGTTCGAACTTGCATCACACTTGATATATACTTAGAGCTAGGGATGAGCATGGGTACCGGAAAAACGGTACGGTACCAGTACCGACTCGGTACGGTACCGGTACCATGAAACTAGGTCAAAACAAAATCCGGTACCATTAGGAAACGGTACGGTACCAAACGGGAAATCTCGGTTTGGGTACCGAAATTCAAATGACCTTTTTTTAAACTAATTTGTCGATCGAAACACATATATTTTGTCGTCTCATGCACTCTTATGGTTTTGAAGAATATCCTCATAACTGAACACATGCTTTTTAACATAGCAAAAATAATTATTACAAGGGAGTTCAAAATACTTGTTATGATCGAGTACAGTAACCACACGGAGATAGAGTGCAATCGTAGAAAGCACCTAGTAAACATGTCTAATATATATGTTGCCAAACTAAGTGAACTTCTTATATACCCATACTTGCACATGTAAGTGATTTAGTTGAGTTAATTAACCTATATAGTATTCGGTTGTGGTGTGAGAATCATCCATCTATTTTTGAAGAAAACAAATTATAAGTTGTAAGAATGATAAAATATTATATGATGTTATTGAACCAATAAGGTCTCATTAAAATGAGCAAACGCTTAACAACTACAATGAATAGATCATAACGAGGATTTATAAATGAAACATAATATTTTTTTTCTAGTGAAAAATGGTTCTCAAACCGGTACGGTACCGATTACCGGAACCCGGTACCGGTACCGGACTTACTTTCGGTTTCGGGAACGGTACCATCATTTTTGGCTGGATAAAAACCGGTACCACCAAAACGGTGCCGGTTCGGTACCATTTTTGTACCGTGCTCATCCCTACTTAGAACCCTAGGTGTAGTAACACCATAACACCGAATTTTTGCCGCCACATCAGCATAACACCAACACCAACACCACTCCTCTTATCATAACACCAAATAACACCACTCACCTCTTTATTTTCATAAAACCTCCTAAACAATTATTTCATTCTTTTAACAAACTAACCATTTCATTTATAATTAAACATACAAATTACATTAAAAAAACACATTACGAAATAAAAAAAACATTACGAAATAAAAAAAAACATTACGAAATAAAAAAAATTACTCGTCTTCGTCGTCCTTGTCACCCAAATCATTTCTCATTTTGTTTTTGATTAATCGTTTTTGCTTCTTGATCCAATAGGCGTCGTTGTCGTCCAAATCCTTAGTGTGCGGTCGTTGATCCAATAGGTTTCTAGTAGCTAGAAACCTCAACTCCTCCAACCGCATGAGTGTGCGATCTTTTTCGGCTTGAGCTTCGAAAGACCTTTCGGCGGCTTCCCGTTTCAGACGAAGCTCCTGCTCCATTAACTCCCTGAATTGGGTTGACGCGCTACTTCCACCGGTGCTTGCCGTTGCGTCGGATTTGCTTTTCTTGGCGGGCCGTGGTTTGCCGGCCGGACGTGGTCGTGCATCGTGACCGAATAGATCCTCTTGGGTAGCCCCGGGGACGTCTCCGGTTAAGTCAACTTGTTCGGGTGCGTCCCATTTTGGGTGGAATTTTAAAATGGCCCATGCATCTTCTTGAGTAAACGAGACCCCTTTATGCTCGTCACGGTAAATACTTTGAGCCCGTTTCATCAAATCCACATCGTTTTCCCCTTCTCCCCCCCCCTAGCCACTTTTTCCCCAAACGTAATCGGCCCGTTTGTACGCGGCGTTGAACTTTTGGCAATTGGCATTCAACGTATGTCATTTGCTAGTCAACATATCCTTTGTACGTTTTTTAAAAAAATTCGAATTGAACTCGTTCAAAACCCGATACCAAAACGTTTCATGCTTTTGTGACCTTCCGAAGTTATTATCTTCCGAAACGGCCACGTAACATGTTGCAAGCAATTCTTCTTCGACCGGTAGCTAACGGCCCGCTGCTACCGGTTCTTGGGGCTCGTCAACAACATTTTTTCCCCTTTTTGCTTTTGTTTTTCTCAGCACCCCCGCCTTTTTATTATTAAGCGAATTCGACTTCTTGAGGTGAGTTGAGTGAGTGGGAAGTTTCTGCGTAGAATGATGGTGGGTTATGTGTAGATCCTTGGGAATTCACGGTTTAGGATTTGTATTGTTTCATCGCGCGAAAAAAGCTTGTTGTATGTTCTTTTGTTGGTGTTTTTGTTGAAACTGTGTCCGGCTTCATCCGACATGTATTCGTGCCGGAGGGTTGCCTCCAACAACCCTCATAAGCAGGAATTCGTAAAACGGTTGTTGGGAAAATTCAGACTTTTTTTTGCTTGACTAAAAAGATGTAACTTTGTATATGAAGAGTAGGTGAATTGTGTTAATTGGACTTTTATTATTTGGTATTGGGGTTGTATATAGATGAGTTGGGGGGGGGGGGGGGGGGGGGGGGGGGGGGGGTGGGGGTGGGGGGGGGGGGGGGGGGGGGGGGGGGGGGAAGGGGGGGGGGGGGGGGGGGGGGGGGGGGGGGGGGGGGGGGGGGGGGTTAAAAAAAAAAAGGGGGGAGGGGATAAAAATGAAAAAAAAAATTAAATTAGGCCGTTGTTAGGGGGTAAATAAGTGAAAATAATTTAATTTTTTTTTTGTTCTAAAACTAGCCGTTAGGAGGCTAAAGGGAGTACTTTTCCAATATTGAGGGGAATCGTAAATATATATTAGCCGTTTTGGGGGGTAAAATAAAAATATTTTTTTTTATTAAAACATACCCCCGTAAAGCAGCGTGGCCAGGCCCAACGCCGTTGGGTATAAAATCCGCCTTTTTTTGTATTGTTAACAAAAATATTGTGATCTACATGAGGTGTTCGAACTTGCATCACACTTGGTATATAGTATAAATAAATTCATTTAGACCGCAATGCCAAACACCACTTTTCTATAAAAAGTTGCCATTAAATAAATATTTTATGATATAAAAAACATTTAAAAATAAAATATATAAAGTAGCAAATTATTAATTTTATTTATCATAAAATACCTTTAACTATATACAAAGCAAACCAAATGCATTAAACGATCCTGCGTTTCAACTTTTAATAAACTTTTATAGATGGCAACTCTTGCAAACCATGTGTAAAATATAGTATTTATAAAAAGCCATTTTATTGCTTTTAAGCTCTTTGGTGTAAGAAACATCCTAAAAATCCGTAAACAAATTTATTCACTTAAATAATAAGGTCCTTAATCTTTCACTTATTAATATATTACTAATATGTTTTTTAGGAGGAAATATTGGTTGCATAAAAAACATGAGTTTTAGACATCAACATTTCACAGAATCATTACGCAACCAACAATTAAACACAACCCGTGTTATATGTAAAATTATTCCCGCACTACGTAGCTAAACATTACGCAGGAAATTTCGAAAGTATACAACATCAAACTAAGGCATCAGCATTTCACAGAATCATTATGCAATCAACCATTATACGCAACCCGTGCGAAAAAAATTAGACACAGTCCGTGTGCATCTCACGGGTCTGAATGCCTCGTTTAATATAATAGATAACTGATTAAAAAATTCATATATAGAGATATAAGTATCATATATTGATATATTTAAAATCATAATGAAAAAGTGTATATAATTTAAAATAAATGTAGTTGAATTGGTTTAGGAAAATGATAACACATAAAAACTACTTAGTGTTTGAGTTGTTATAGAAGTTCTATCAGAACATGATAAATAATAGAAGAGTCGAACTTTTGTTTGGTTTTAGCGAGTTTTGTCGAAATTGAGGTATGATTTATAAGCAATATCTGGTAAAAGTGCTCTTACTATAGTAAAAAAATCTAGTAATATTTTTTTCTGACCACAATAAGATCTTGATCTACAGAATGAGGCAATATATACATACGTTTCAAGAATGAAGGGCTTGTTTTTCCTAAGTAGAAAATAGTTTTTGGATAACTTAGGAAGCAAGCTATTTAACTTAGGAAGCAAGTAATTATTTATTAATGTGGAAAAGATTGTGTTCCAAGTAATATATATATATACCATTCCTAATAATCAGATTCCGAACTATTATATAAACCACACCAAACTAAAAAAAAACGATCTTCCAACTATTCAAAAAACCTTAATCGAAGTATCGGTTTTATTTGTTCTAAAAGTAGTTTTAAAAAGCCGAGATTTTTATGTATTAATCGAAGTTTGAGGTATGCTTTCAATCTTTTAATCTTAAATTTATGTTTTAATGTTTCGACCTTGGTGCTTAAATTACTGATCGAATCTTAAAAGTTTTAGTGTGAATTATAATTTTTGTGAAGTTTTAGTTGAAGTGTATATTAGTGATATGTTTTCACAAGTTGTAGTTTGTTTTTTAATCTTACTGATAAGTTGAAGAAACTTTTTTTTAACGCGTCGTAATCCAATGTTACATATATAACTTCACTTATCGTGTTTTGGAGTACAGAAACATAGAGGTTGATCTCGTCTACAACGTACTATAATGCTTGCTAGATGAAATTCAATAGTTCTAATGTGCATAGGGGCAATTTGGACTTGTGATTTTGGCTCCTAATGATGTATTGGTTTTATTAATGTATTATTTGTCTGGTTTATCATGCTCATAGAGAAAATTATCCAACATGAAAACTTTATCAAAAAATTGGACACATTGATTTTACATCCGCAACAATAAAAGAATAAGACGATTTGTCGAATTTGTAGTTTCCACTTACCTGATCTTCGTATAGTTACATTTTCTTGGCATATATAGTATACCACTGGGTTTGTACAAGTTTTTTTATATTATCGTTTGTTCTGCAGCTTTTGATGTTAGTACAAGAAGTGTGTTGGGGTGAATAGGAATTTGGATTGCTTAATGGGTTGGACCAGGGTGTAAGCTATGATATTGATCTTGTACTAATCCAAGTAATGAAGAGGTGATCTGCACAAATGAGAGTAAACCGTTAGCCTTACCGAAGGGCGGACCCCACGATTAAGCTCCGGCGTGAGAGTAAGTATACATGTTTGTCAGAGAATAAGAGAATGTCAGAGTATGTGTGTGTACTAATGATAGGACATAATGTACCTCTTTGAGGTGTGAAATGACTCATATTTATAGGCAAGCCCAATAATGGGGTTTCCTAATATTTCGCTTGCTACTGTTAGTAGCCGGAGTGGGTCCCTTGTCGGGCAAGGGTCCACGTGTAATCGTGTCTGCGGACGTGAGTATCCTTTTGCAGTCCGTGTTTGTCCGCGGAGGTGCAACGGATGCAGCTTTTAAAGGTACTCAAGTGCGTCTTTGGAATATCCGAAGCGTGACCCTTGTCAGGCTTAGTAGTCTGACTATTTGTTGTATTGGGCCTGGGCCCATATGCGTATATTATGAACTAAGCCCAGTAAGCTTGGTGTTCATACTATACGTCATCAAGTCCCCCCAGTCTAGTTCGCTTATTGTACACGGTATCAATTATAGCGTGCGGTGAGCGTTACTAGACTAGAGTTCTGTGAGCATTTTTCTTCTGTTCCCATCTTTTTCCGCAGTCCTTCGCGTCGTTTCGCCAGTTGGTCGTGGGTTACATGGGTTCTTCGTGTCCTTTCATCTTCTGCGTGATTTGACCGTCTGGGCCCCCCATCCAGCTGTTATCATTAGGGGTGTCATTAGGGTCGGGTCAACCCGAACCCGAACCCGATTATGCTAAACGGGTCGAGTTTTAACGGGTTTAAAAATTATAATATGGGTATAAATAGTCGGTTTCAGTTGCCCCACTGTTTCTTTTTTTATCTCTCTTCACTTTTCCTCCATTGTTAATCCAAAATTTCTCAGGTTTTTTAGTTGCACAGCCTCTCATTATTCTAGAAGTTCGTTTTCAGTAGTTATCTCTTTGCTTGATCTTTTATTTATGGGCAATATTACATCCTCTCTACAATGTGTTATTACCACAAGATAACATCTTGATGCTATTTGTTCAAAATATGTGTTCGGTAGGAAAGTTCATCCCTCAATTGCCAGCTCTACATGCCACTATGCAGAAAGACCCAGCAGGTTATTGTTGGAATGTATACCCGATTCTGTCGACTTTATGCTATCTATTGTATCCCGTTTTCTACCTTCTCTTCGTGTCCGTTCTCACTTCGCAATTTCCGCATTTACGTTTTCCCCAATTTGTCTGTATTTGGATCTGCAAAGGTTTTCATTTTTGTATAATCATGTTGACGCGTTTGCAATATTGATTCCTAGTGTTGGTTTGTTCCGGTATTTTTATACACATCAATTATTAGAATGGTTTAGTTGTTTACAAAACGTCCATAAACGTCCGTGCTTGCTATTCAAGAAACTTAGATTATGTCAAGAAATTGGAACGATCACTTTTGCTGGGTAGATGGTTTATAGTTCCTGCCAATGCTAGGTTTTGTTGTTTTCGTGTACAAACATTGTCAAAAGATCTGAGCTTCCTGCCCCCTTTATGAATTTAATGTGGAGGCATGTTAATACCATCTTTATCGCGCTCAAGCCTCTCCGTTCCTTAAGTTCCCGGAAAGAATTTCTTTGCGGGGTTGCATAAGCCCGTAATTACCTTTTGAATAATAGGTACTTAACCCAGCCGCATTTGAGCTATGAGAACGAGAGGGTGGTTTATTTTCCGTAAACAACTTGATTACTGTTTTTGTTTTTTCTATTTTTCTTGTTTCCTTACTCTTTTTCCCTGTTGTCCTTTGCAGAGATGGATTTGAATGCTTTTATTCGTACCGCTGACCCCCGTAAGGTGAGGATTGTTGAAAGAGAAAGGGCTGGAAAAAAAATGAAAGGCCAATCGTTACGGTGGCCTAAATTCGTACCGTGACTCTACTTCGACCTCGGTGGTTCGTTCTTCGGAGTGTTGTGGTAGCGTAGAGAGGAACTGTTGGAGATGTAAGTGTCGGTGATGGTGGGAGATCAGGGGTTTGATTCGTGTGGTGGTCGGATATGTTGATCAATCATGCTATTCTCGGGATCATGTTGAAACTGAAACGCTCTGGACCAGAACGTACTCAAAGAAAAAGAGGGTAACCAGTGGAAGTGAGAAGACGGCATGCCGTTCTCATTCCACCTATAAAGGTTGAGAGTTTATTATGGACACCACTGTGGTTCCGCTGTCAGGAAGGTAATTCCATAGTGTTTTAAACAGAGTTGCATCCGCAAGATTCTCGATCCATGGTAGAACCGGGTGTGCCAAAGCTCTTCCTACCTTACCTTCTATATAATCTTATTCATCCGTGGACAGTTTCACTTTGGGGGAGGGCGGAGACCCCAACTCGACTCCGTGAACTGTCTTCTTTGTGATCTGTGGGTCCTCCGCAAGGTTGTTGTTTTATCTTGATCTATTGCTCATCATCCGCAGCTTACTAATTGTCCGCGGGTCTGAGGGGAGGTGCTGTGTGGGGGGTGGGTGGGTACATTTGTTAGGGTTCCATTGTTTCCGGTGATGAACGTGTGCTCTCCGCTGTGACTACGGTATATCAATTACTGGGATCTTATTGAATGCATAAACTCGCCATAGGTCTGTAAGTTGTGGACCGTTCTCCAATTGTATATGAGCACTTCATCCACATATGGCTATATTATTCAGCAACGGTGGCTGTGATTGATCAGTTATATTCTATTTCTTTGATGACCATGTGACTAATTTATCTTTAAGGAAAACTAAGCACGTCCTGAGTACTTCTTTAGTTGTGTCTTTGGGACCATAACACTGCATGGTCGCATCTGATGGACGTTTAGTGCCATAGCGGTGTCTTCGGATTCCAATAGTACCCTATTTAATGGTTCCTATGAGTTACAGAAAGACATTTGATTTGCTTCAAGGTGCTTTTTTTAGGCGATGCCATGTTACCAAGCACACATGGATACCAACGACTACCAAGGCACCCGACACTCTGTGGCATTGACCAAAGTAATTAGGGAGCCGACCATACTACGAAATCGAGTATGATCAACTAGAATCCCTAAGGGCTCCTCATCCAGTTTAAGTCGATCCACCATGGGTGTATCAACAGGGTCACACGAATCCATCCCAAATTATCTTTAAGATTTATAGAGCAAATTTTTGATTGAATAATAAAAATGCCTTTGGGATTTTGAGAAAACTTGTATCCCCTAGAAAAAAAGACATTTGGTCCCATCATGAATTTTGAAAGAATTTAAACTCAATCTCATTGAAAATTATGTCACACCCCCCCCCCCCCCTCCCCCGCCCTCTTCGCCGGACCCTCCACAGGTCCGAGGCCCCTAAATACATGATTCAATTATCTACCTTATAATTAGTACACAGAAGAATACCTGTTTGACTTCTGTTTCTCACTGTGCAGTTGGACCGCTAATGTCAGGGTCAATATGGCACCCTTGGAAAACTTGTGGGTCTTTTTTTTTTTTATTTTTTTTTTTTTTTTTTTTTTATAGAGAATTCGTGTAAAGGTGTCATACCACGCCCGAGGAGCCTGCTTTAAACCATACAAAGCCTTCTTCAGATGATAAACATGTGTCGGATGGTCTGGATCAACAAAACCTTCTGGTTGACTAACATAGTCTTCTTCCTCTCAACCGCCTTTATGGATTGTTGTCTTGACATCCATTTGATAGATGGCCATGTTTTTACTGGCGACATTGGCGATGAAGATTCTTATAGCCTCGATGCGTGCAACCGGTGCAAAGGATTCCTCGAAATCAATTCCCTCCTCTTGTCGATATCCCTTGGCCACTAACCTTGCCTTGTTTTTCAAAACATTATCGTACTCATCAAGCTTAACTTTGTAAATCTACTTGAGAGCTATAATCATGACATAGTCTGGTGGTGGTACTAATTCCCATACTTGAAGTCGATCAAATTTGTGAATCTCATCTTGCATGGCTTGAAACCAGCAATCTTCAGTAATGGCAGATTTGAAGCTTTAGGTTCGCTATTATGGACTGTATAGAGTTATACAGAACCAATAGGATTCCGGTAGCCAAGTTGTTTTCTGGTAGATATCGGTCGAGAGGGATTGCCAATGACATTATCAAGGGGGTGATCCTTGCTTCATTTCTAGAGATGATGATGTGGTTGAGTGACATGAGTTGATTCCGTTGAACTAACATCCCCGAATGATGATGCTTCAGAAATAGGTTCCAGAGCAAACACGTTTACGAAGGGATCGTTGTCAGCAGGAGCAAAAGGATTGTCTTTAATGACAGTAGATCCAGCTGTAACGCCTTGTTGTGAACATGGAGATTGTAATGCCGAAGATGACTGTGAATGATTTGGAGAAGGTGCATCTTGATCAATGGTAGTTGAAGAAGGTGTACCGGCTGAATTGACTGGAACAGGAACTGCTGGAGCAAGACAAACCGGTCTTTCAACACGAGGAGGCTTTAGGTATTCATCAAACATCGGTTGGAATAAAATCTCCAGTTCTTTATTTGTTGGGGGTACATAAGGTGCTGCAGGAACCAGATTGGGTACGAGCCCTAAACTTATCTGTCCAGGCGTCAGAAATGTAGGTGCGGGTCCTGTACTAAGATGCACAGGAGCCATAGGCTCAGACAGACTCATCGAATTGAACGTGAATAGTTTCCATGATTTGTCGGGTTCTTTTTTTATAGATTCTATAACATAGATTCTATAACCCTTCCTGCTTGGTGCATAACCAACAAAAATTCCAATATCAGCTGTTGGTTGTAATTTTCCAAGATCCTCGCTGTTATTTGTACAGTAACAAAGGGCACCAAAGACTCGGAGAAAGGTAAGATCAGGCTTCTTATCATGCACCAGCTCATATGGGGTTTTGTTATGACGAGTGTGAATAAGGGATCGGTTTTGGGTGTAACAAGCAGTAGCAACAGCTTCTGCCCATAGAAACATGGGACCTTTGAAAATATCAGCTATGTCCTAGCAGCCTCAACAAGAGTACGGTTCTGTCTTTCGACAATGCCGTTTTGCGTGGAGTCCTCGGAATTAATTTTTGGTGAAAAATGCCTACACGTTCATAATATTGAGTCAGAACTTGGTTGACAAATTCTGTGCCATTATCGGTACGGATGTATCTGACAGTTTTGTTAAGACCGACATGTATTTGCTTCAAAAATTTGATGACGAACTCTGGGGTTTCATCTTTTGATCTCAAAATGTTAACCAAGTAACCTCGATAATCATCACCGATGATATGAAGATATTCGCTCCACTCGCACTACTCTCTCTCTGCGCCCCTCCTCTCGCACTCCCTCTCCCCGTCTCTTGTCCTCTATTAATACATATGGAAGGGTATTATGACAATTTCCAAGTTTGTTGTTTTCAGTTTTGGGTGTGGTAGTATGCTTTTTGATCTTTCCGAAGTTGACATGCGTGGTATGAGATGATCTTTCTCAACTGTACAATCTAGCAGTAATGCCTGCTATACTAAATACTTTTCATGCTATTGTGTGGTACATTTGAGTCGGTGCCGAAGTTCAGTAGTTTAATCGAGTCTTGGATGCCTTCTTAAATCGCTCACGATCTTTGTTCGCTTTTGGGGCTTGTTGAGACAACTAAGCATATTAGGGATGACTTCATCATAGTCTTTCAACCGAGATAGTGTACAAATTTTTTTGGTGAACTTCGCACGTATGTATCCTTTAATAATTTCAAACACCATCTGTGTCTAGAAATAAATTGAATGCCTTCTGAATGCAACTTCCAGATTCCAAAGTCAGCAAATTGGTTGATCAGATAAATAGATTGTGTCCACTAGTCCTTCCACTTTGTATACCATATAAGATCACACTATCACCTATCATGTATTCTCCTTAACCCCTAGTTAGCACCAAAGTGGTCATTCCCGAATCTAACTGTCCCGATGAACTTTTTCACGAAATTACTAAGCCGTGAGCGATCCCCGTCTTATGTTTGAGCAGGCCTGAGTCATAATACAAAGGACGATCTGTACGACCTGCATTTGAAAACAGACGAAGATAGAGAGTTTGGAAAGTTGGATCCCCAATTTTGGTTGGGTTCCTGTTGGTTAGCATAAGCAATAGCAGATTGCATAGAGGCAGCAATTGCCTGATTCTCAGGTGAAGTGGGAAGGCTAACAAGATTCATGCCTAGTACTGTTGATTTTTACGTTGGTATCTGGTTAATTGTTTCTGAGACGTGTGACTTAATTTCTCAGTTATCATAGTTTTACTAGTACTAACGTTTTCAATTTGCTTAGCAGGCACTACTTTGGATTTATTGAGCCTAGTTAAAGGGCACTGTTCTCCTAAAGTGAATATTCTTCCCGTGGGCCTCCATTGATAACCAACACTGGTAAGCACTGTTCCTGTTGCTTTCCACACTTGCTTAAGTTGCTTAGGTTTCTAAACTTGCTTAACTTTGCGCACAACATTTTTAACAGAGGGGGATGCATTCATAGAGTGCAAAAAATTAACCACACACACATCATGATTTGCAGAAATTAAGCATTTGTTACATGTCTGGCAAACAGAATGAGATTCAAGTTAAACTTTTATAATACGCTTAGGAGCTAATACTAGGAATCAACATTATTCATGTTTTCAAACTAGACTTTTTGGTCTAGGGTGTTCTTCTTACTTTCTCTCTTGTTGAAACTTTTGAGCCGGCGAGATTATTTTTCTTGGTATTTCTCCCTAGGTTGTGATCGCTTGCATCAGTTGCAACTGTTTACTCCTGTGAAGGGAATCGAGGGATCATTGTTTCTGATATGTTCAGTCTTCTCTACAATTATGTGTGTGTTATTATTTTAACGTTGCCACATTAGGTCCCAAAAGCAATTGTGTTTTTCCTTGTTTAAAGGCGGTAGTAGCATGCTTTTCATATCGTATACTTGAGTCTTCTCCGGACAAGTGCCAATCACATTATTCTATTTGTTTGGAGTGTTTAGTGTTAAAGGAAATGCAGATGCAGTCGATCTAGCTAATGGTTTGTCAAAAGCCTTTGCTTCCTTACTATCTCGCGAAGGGTTTCTACACTTTCCGTAAGATGTTTGAGGATAATCTAGATAACTTCCCTGTCTGTTCTATGCGGGGGAAATTGGATCAACATCTATATCATACCCTCCCAGGTGCAAGAACTTTTGGTTTATAGAATCCATGATGTAGCATTTATTAGATTTTCATGATAAGACCGTGGCTAAGCCTTTTCAGATTTATCTCTCACCTTTTCAGTTAACACGGCATTACGGTGTGTACTCGTAGACACTGCTAAAATCTCGTCTCCTCTCTGAAGAGCTAGCACGCAACAGACACACCCCACAAAACCCCCACCCACCCCCCCCCCCCCCCCCTCGTTTCTACACTTTCCTTAAGATGTTTGAGATAATCTAGATGAGCTTCCCTATTGTTCCTAATGCGTGGGGGAATTGGTTCAACATCTATAGAATACCTACCATGTGTAAGAACTCTTGGTTTTACAAAATCCATAGTGACGCATTTCATATTTTTAGGTAGTTGGGCTTTCAGACTCTCATTTTTAGTTAACAAGGCAGTTGTCTGTTCGATATATTTAGCATGCGTGATCTTAATAGAATCGTACAATTCCTTTTAATGCTGCTTAACTTTTTCATTCTCTGCCCTAAACAGCTCTTTTTGTTCTTGAAGAGCGTCGACTTTTTCGGTTAATTATGTGATCTGAAAATTTAAGGCCCTGAAATCAAGAGTACGGTTTGCTTCACTACGGGTTTCCTTTAATTAAGAGATTTGCATTCTCAATTTTCTGATGGCGTTGTCCTTTCCTTGAATTGAAGCTTTCAATTTTTCAATTACAAAGACTAAGTCAAAATCAGGAGCATCTCGAGCGGGTAGAGATGTGTTGTTTCCAAAATGTTCTTTAAGGTTTTGATACTTTAATTGTAAATTTAAGTGATTTACCTCAAGATTGGAAAAACGTTTTAATAATTTAGTATGATCATCTTTTTTAACCTTGTCACGTAATTTAGAAAGCTCTACTTCAAGTTCCAAACAACGTACTTGAACAACTGTGTGGACATCATGCATTTTAGTGAATCTAGATACAGTAAGCTCAAAATTTGTTGCAAGATAAAACACTTCTTTGGACAAGCAATCAACAATTAAATTATCATTTGCAATGAGAAGATTTTTCTGCTCAATCTCATCACTCTTCCTATTTACTACATTTTGGTCAACCTCAGCTTCCAACTCTTTAATAATTTCTTTCATTTCTTTGATTTCTTTAGTGAGAGCCTTTTGAATACCCTCAAAATGTTCTTTAAGTGTTTTGAAAAATGAAATAATCTCGGTGAGATAACATTCCTTTGTTTGTTCAAAGCCCCTTTCCCCTTCAGTGAGACCCGTTGGTGTAATTCTCTTTTTATAGGTTTTTTCAAATTTCGAAACAAGTTATATAAGTGCAAAAATGTTAATTTTCACTTGAATTTTTGTTGGAAGCACCCTGGGGAAAAGCTTTGCAGGTGTATTGGGAGGATACATCGTCAAAGCTGTGATTGGTGTCGTAGCTTTGGTCTGCTCTTTGAGAGCTTTGGATTTTATCTTGAGGACATCCTTGGACCAAAATATCTATTCGGGGGTCAATTGTTTCTGTGGAGTGAAAGTCGCCAGATAGTTCTCTTTCGAGTAATCTGGGGGTCGAATGTTAATGTTTTGTTCCGTCCACAATTTTGTCATTTATTTTCTTCCTAGTAATTTCAGCTATCTCTAGGGTATCCTTTGAGTTGTGTACAATGGCAGGGACATGATGGGTTTTGATAATTTCATGACCATTATATAGAGCAGGTTGAACTTGCTTTGCATGGGTGAGATATAAGGAATTCTTGCAGCCTATTGCTACCTTCCTCTGTTCATCATAATGAGGTTTTGGTTTACATAACATGTGAACTGTTTGAAGAGACTGATCTTGTTTGAATAATCTATCCTCGACCTTTTCTTTTAAGGCTTTCTTGTCTAAAAAATTTTCAAGGTATTTGTTTTCTTTCGGTTTAAAATCCTTTTTCAAAGACGTAACTTCTACTACCATTGACTTGTTATGGTTAATGGTAGAGTTAAGTTGCAGTTTTACAGAATGAAGTTCCCTTTTCAAAGTTTCTTCCTTAATATTACGGTCAGTCATAACTATTCTTAATTGTTCATCAATCTTTTGTTCTCTTTCTGTTAATTTAAACTTGGCACGTCTTTCATAAAGTTCAACTTGTTCCTTATATCTCGCAAGTTCAGCAGTCAATGATGCATTAACTACTTTGTTCTGCTCATTCACAGAAGCACATTGGGTAGCTTGTTCATGCATTTCATTTATTATTATCATGTATGCATCATTTGGTACAGAAGATACATTACTTTGTACAACTGACACTAGGTTGTCCTTTACATACTGATCATACGGAATCATATTACTATCACTCATATAATCAGCATGTGAGTCAACAACGTAGTTTGGTTGTACATCGTCATTGATCGTAGTTTTACATACATATAAAACAATATACTTATAGAGAAATTAAGGAAATCCTCAAGTATCCCTTGGACAATTCCACTCACAAAGATATATATATAGAATACGTATAATAAACCGGGCAAGTATGATCACCCGGGTCGTTATCCCCAATGACTAGTGCAATTGAAACCACGTTTTGGATCGGATCCTGATTTGAATGAAGCAAAGATATTTGATTTGGTTTCTAAAAATTTAAGCCCTAATTTTTTTTACTTTTTATTTAACTCTTAATTAAACTAATTAAAAATTAAACCTAATTACTAATTAAATCTATTAAATTTAA
>BQNB010073359.1:0-20000 GCA_026074375.1 Tanacetum coccineum
TGATTGTTACACTCTCTTAGCTAAGACCCTGAAGGCAGCTACGCCATTACGTAATGTTTGTGGGTACATGTATGACGCGGGATGAGGTGGATTTCTAAGTTCATTGGTCATATGACATATCAGAGATTAATAAATTACGGTGCTACTAGCTTTTATAGTGCAATCTATAGGTATTATGCCACAGCGTACCCAAGGATGCCAGGAGACTAAATATGCCTGACTGGTGTCGGAGTCTTAACCCCTATGAGTTGTTTGGAAGACAATTGGTGTGGTAAAACACCTACCTACAAGCCATCACAAGGTAGATACGCCATAGTGTAATAGTTTGTGATGGGACTGTACGGATCCTAGTGTAATATGCGAAATGATAAGGTTTACTAGTTATTACGATAAGAGGTTGAATTCACTATCTGTCTTTATTAATAACTGTAGATGCATAATATAACAACATATTTTGTTCTTGGATATTTATGCTTGGTAATTTTATTTTTCTTGATTGGTAATTCTTCAAGAAAGATATGTGTTGGATAAAACCCGAGATAGTAAATCATGTGCCATCATACTAGCGGCGTCAGGTATATGCAGTCCTGGAAAATTTGCCATGGTAACATGACTAAAGACTTGCAAGGAGTAGCAACATGTATTTTTGTGCAAGGAATACCGAAAGATATGAGATCACAAAATAACTTCAGCGTGTTCATTGAATGGCGGTGGACCTATATCGTAATATTAACTTCTAAAGGCTACTTGAGGACAAGTAGGATTCAAGTGGGGGGATATTTGATGACATCAAATAACGTCTATTTTATAGAATCATTTATCCCATGTAATTAACCCATTTTGTATAATTATTGCAAAGAATTGTTACTTAATCGTTTATATTTGAGAATTGTGGTAATTACGGAGTACTTGGTGAATATTAGCAAAAGGCGCGCATTCTGGAGCTTAAACAAAGATATTTTGAAGATTAACTATTCTGACAACCAATATGCCGTATCCATCAAGGAAGATACGGCGTATCCATGCCTACACTCACCAAAGACCTCAAAGGAAACAAGTTTAATACGTCGTATCCAGTGAAGACCAATACGTCGTATTGAAGATATAGTATACGAATATTCTGGAAGATATTAAACGTGGTCCTTACTCCAAGAAACCCTAATACGCCGTATCCAATACATTGGATACGCCTTATCGACACCGACTCCAGACCCTATAAATACAAAACTCAAAAATGAGTTTTAAGTATGCTAAATCATATTCTCGATACCTAAACTACAAAAGTCGATTTTCAGTGGAGAAAAAGAGCAGAAGAGGTCTTGCAACGCATTCCAATCCATAGGAGACAACGTGTAATTTCTTATACTTTTGTAATCGTTTAGTTTTTGGTATCATTCGTTAACTCGGTTAGTTTACCTTGGCCAAGCCATGACTCTTGTATTAATTATGATGTTGGAAAGTTAATACCTTCGGGTATTAGCCATTAATATGAAGATCTTAATGTTTGGTTTTGTTTATATCTTGATTGTTTGATTTATCGTTGTATGCTTGTTTATGTTTATCAATATACGTGTTTACGTGCTTTTGTATGCGACCTATCATTCAATTGGATCTAGTGATACGGACCAAGTAATCTAGATGTCGGTATAGCTTTCCATATAGTGATTTAAACATCTAGAATCATAGGATCACAAATATTATTCTTCTAAATCCGTGCTAAGGATACCCTTCTGGCTTAACTAGTTAATCGGATATTGCCTTTGGTTTATTAAACATGTTGACTAGTAGGTGAATCTAGATAATTCAACAAATAATGTTTTGATTGCAATGGATAGTTGGACAAGTGGACTACTAGTGTATAAATTACCATTAAGCAGTAAGTGGGTAAAGTCTCTATGAGCTAAGGTTTAACAAGATCACCATTGCTTTAATCCTTAAGATAGATTATAATCAGCAAATAAATTAATGTGTCTAGGTCTTAGGATGAAGTCTCGCCTAAGTCTAAGAATGATATGCCTCTTCGAGATAAGTAATCATTGCACTGAATAAACAAACCAACTTCTAATCGGATTAATGATGGCTAATACAGTTTTCTATCATAAGGCTTGACTGCTCTTTTATCTTCTGTTAATTTGCTTGCGTGGGTTAAAGTGTCTTGAATTGATTGTAGTCACCACCAAACCCGTGCCAGTCTCTCAGTCTGAACCCCCCCCCTTTTACATGTTAAAATTAGGATTAGAACTAACATAGGATTAGCATAGGTTTGACTTATATTAGAATTAACTTAGATTAGATAACCAAAATATTAATAAATTGACAGATTTAACCTCGCTTTAAGTGTTCGACACCCTACTTACCACGATCTACCACCGACCGGGTACACTGCCCGTTAAAGTGTTGTTTTTGGTTAAGTCGGCAAAATATAAATTTAAAACTTGAATCATAAAAATATACACCACACAACGAAACATCACTATCCGTAACTACTCGATAATAATCTCATTCGACGACGTTTCGAACAAGTGAGATTATAGGCGATGATGTTCTGCATTACATTGCGCCTAGGCTTAAGACCATGTGAAAATAAGATGATTAAAAGTATAAGAGCAAAAAGAGGGATGTGGCTTGGTAGTATTGAATTATCAATCCAACACTAATGTAAAAGTATTTTTCTCAGAAGATGCTTGATGTAAATCAAGATATCTTGAGGAACTGAGAAATCGCATAGACGATGCATGTCTATTTGCGATAATTCTATGATAATAGATGTCTATAAATCACTTCTAATAAATGGTCTATTTAAGAACCATTAAAGTTAAATCAATTATGCGAAGACGAATATGATTGGTAAAAGTGATAAGGAATGCACTTGACTAAAGTTGTTGAAGCAACTTTGTCGATAAGTGCAACTATACAGAAGGATGGCATCCTGAAGACGCACATTAGTTACCCATTTGCATATTTGTAGAAAGAATAACAACCTGAAGACGTGCATTAGCTAACAACCTTAACCGGAAAGGAGGGGTTTGACTCTCAGAGTCATGCAACGGAAGCGAGAGCACGAGAAGTTATTTAGATCATTTAACTAAAAGTATAAAGCATGACAGGAGTTGTAGATATGGCGTGATCTATGGAAAGAATTCCTAGTATTGCAAGATTTAGTGGGAGGTTGTTAAGATCACTAAAAAATGTACCTTGCCTAGAAGAGCAAGATAGTTTAGAACGTAAGAGGTGTTAATATTGATTTGTTATGTACAAATAAAGAAGTCAGGTGACTAAAAAGATTTGAAGCCTAAAGTCTCAAATCAGGAAACGCGTAACTACATCGCGATTTAAAGAAGATCAGACTGAAATTCTCATGGACTTAGGAGAATCAGTAATAAGGAGTCACGGTTCATATTTGTTAAAGTAAATTCCCTTCTACTGAGAAAAGGTGTAGAATGAAGTGCATCTATACTAAGTTGAGTATGCGGTGATTAAGCTAAGTCTATCAACCTGTAAGTCTAAATCGTTCGTATAAAAAAATCTCTTTAAGGTTCATTGACAGTAAGACAATGATTAAAGGATTGGGTCGTGAGGCTCAGGGGTTCTCCAAAAGAATCATCAGATCGTATTAAAAATAATTGTTTACTCCCAACACTTTATGGTACAAGCTAAATCAATAGTCGAGAATCAAGTAATGTCATGGACTCATGCAACTCGACTAGACATTACTATGAGATTCTACTTAGCATATTTTGAATCCATGAATGAAATACATTTCATTCTAAACGGGCCCTTAGTTAGCCGTTATGGTGGGATACCAAGATGGTGAAGCACCTATTATGAGACAAGGTTTAGATTTCACAAGCATTTGTCGGCGTACAAATGTTGCACAATGACATGATCGAGAAGCGACCACATGGATCAAAAGGTTAATGGCATTCTCTGATCGTGGCGGACTTTCCTAATGACCTAAGGAGTTATGTCGTTTAACTTTGTTTCTCAATGGGTTTAGACTTCATTTCTAGTTATTGCGTAAAAGCGTAACCTTGTGTGCTAATGTCAAATTTATTGGGAGATAAAGAAGAATGGCTTATTGGTCGAGATGGCAATTTGCAACTCCAAGCTAAAATAGGCTGGATAGACGGATATTTTTCCTGGGCCCCTTGTGTGATACTGATCTATTGAGAGCACGATCATGCCATAAGTGCCTGAAGTCACTGGGAGTGAACATCAGTCATGGTGAACGAGAAAGGATGAAAGCATTACGAGGTTAACATATTTGTGCCTGGTACTTTCTAAAAATATCAATGAAGTGCAAAGGGATATAGTCATATACCCGGACATAACCCCCAGTATGAGTCGAGGAAAATGACTAAATGGGGAATTGAATCGGTTTCTATGAGTTAGGTACTTCAATGTCTTGCTCGGGACCTCTTAGTACGGTGAAAGAAATTCTCATGTTGTTAGTTTGCACAAATAGGAGTCTGAAAGGATTATGTGCAACTAAACAAAAGTCTTTCATAACTGGCCTTCACTAAAATGTTGAAAGGTCACATCAGTGCACACTAAATAGAACACGCAAGCGGAAATAAGAAACGAGTTAACGAAAAGAAATGGATATAAAGAGGAAATGAAAATATAATAGTTTTTTCGTTGGAAATGGAACTATTGAGGTATTTTTCATTTAAGTTATTAAACGGTAATTACCCACAGTACAATATTTATCATAGATAAATATTATGGGGGTAATAATGACAAAAGAACAAACCAAAACCCTAACCCATTAGGGAATCAGTCAAACACTTCCCAAGGGGGTGTTTGTGTCTTTGTCAAACTTGTTTACTTAAGTAAACAAGTTTAAGGAGTTTCCTAATAGTTCTAGGACTTTCCTTGGTACCCTATAAATACCAAGGCACCCTATAAATAATTCATAACTCTTCCCATAATCCCTAAACTGACATCCCTTCCCCTCCTCCATTAAGTTCGATCGAACTTAGGGTTTGACAAACCCTAAGTCGACCAATCAACTTCTAAGTCGTTTACCTGCTTCGTACTCGCCTAACTTGCATAGGTTCGTAGCCTTAGTTCCACTTGTGCAGTACCGGTGCATAACTGACGCAAGCCAAGTGGTGATAAGCTGAATAAACCCTAAGGTTTGATCGAATAAGCATCAAGAAAGAAGATGATGATTTCGTGCGCGCAGCTGACTACAGTAAAGAATTAGAGCTTACGCGATGCAGGAACAAGTCATTCTTTAACCCCCTTTATACGTGTTAGGTTTAGGTTATATCACTGATTAGGAAGATCTTGAATATTAATTTTTTATCAGACCTTGTACTTTACTTGTTTATTTTACGCTGAGTCAAGTTTTTATAGTCCATGCGGGTGACCACCAAAACCCTACAGAACGGGCATTTGATGTTCTAAAGAAGAAATGAGCTATATTAGCCAATCCTACACGATTGTAAATTAAAGAGAAAATCACGAATATGATGTATACATGCATCATATTACATAATACGGTTATAAAAGACTATAAGGAGGCGATATCTCTCAACAGGTATCCGGAGGAAGCACAACAATCGGATGACCTCTTACGATCCGATAAACAAAGACATAGAATTATCAGATACAATAAATCGTCACAAGCTCATCAAGACACTCATGTTGATTTAATCGAACACCTTTCTCGTAATGTTTAATTTATGATGGGTTTTTTTATTTTTAATGTAATATTTTTTATGATGTAATTTTTTTAATGTAATGTTTTTAATTATGAATAATAAAAGTTTTAGTTTTTAATGAAAAAAATTGTTTGACTGGTGATAGTGTTGTGATGGATAAGGGTGAATTGTGAGATGTCTGAGGGTAAAAAGGTGAAACGAGAAAGCTAATGTGACGTTGAGTTGTCCGATAAATGATGGTTTTATTCGATAACTGATAAGGGTAGTCTTATTAGCCAACTTACGTACTAGTAGGTAGGTAGGGGGTCCCGTGGGGTCACAAGTATGGATTTTTACGATGCAGCGTTAACTTTTGGAAAAAAAAATATCGATTTTTCTTAAATGCATTCGGTTTATCGAAATATGTTTTTAATTTGATCTTGGTTCCTCAATCAAAGATATTAAGATTTTCAATTGTCAAGTGTTTAAGCTTTAATTATTGTAGATTTTAATGAACTATTAGCTAAAAGTCGGAGTTAGTAAACAATCAACATAAACTTTACATGGATTTTGGTTTTTCCGAATTATATATGCAAATATACACATGCATAATAATGATATCTCAACAAACGTCTTATAATAACTTATTTTTCTTATCAATAAAGTTCGATCGAACTTAGGGTTTAACAAACCCTAAGTCGACCAATCGACTTCCAAGTCGTTTACCTGCTTCGTACTCGCCTAACTTGCATAGGTTCGTAGCCTTAGTTCTACTTGTGCAGTACCGATGTATAACTGACGCAAGCCAAGTGGTGATAAGCTGAATAAACCCTAAGGTTTGATCGAATAAGCATCAAGAAAGAAGAAGATGATGATGTCGTGCGCGCAGCTGACTGCAGTAAAGAATTAGAGCTTACGCGATGCAGGAACAAGTCATTCTTTAACCCCCTTTATACGTGTTAGGTTTAGGTTATATCACTGATTAGGAAGATCTTGATATTATGATTTTATCTGCATGGACTTTAATTGTTTATTTTACGTTGTGCATGTTTTATAGTCCATGCGGGTGACCACCAAAACCCTACAGAACGGGCATTTGATGTTCTAAAGAAGAAATGAGCTATATTAGCCAATCCTACACGATTGTAAATTAAAGAGAAAATCACGAATATGATGTATACATGCATCATATTACATAATACGATTATAAAAGACTATAAGGAGGCGATATCTCTCAACAGGTATCCGGAGGAAGCACAACAATCGGATGACCTCTTATGATCCGATAAACAAAGGCATAGAATTATCAGATACAATAAATCGTCACAAGCTCATCAAGACACTCATGTTGATTTAATCGAACACCTTTCTCGTAATGTTTAATTTATGATGGTTTTTTTATTTTTAATGTAATATTTTTTATGATGTAATTTTTTTAATGTAATGTTTTTAATTATGAATAATAAAAGTTTTAGTTTTTAATAAAAAAAATTGTTTGACTGGTGATAGTGTTGTGATGGATAAGGGTGAATTGTGAGATGTCTCAGGGTAAAAAGGTGAAACGAGAAAGCTAATGTGACGCTGAGTTGTCCGATAAATGATGGTTTTATTCGATAACTGATAAGGGTAGTCTTATTAGTCAACTTACGTACTAGTAGGTAGGTAGGGGGTCCCGTGGGGTCACAAGTATGGATTTTTACGATGCAGCGTTAACTTTTGGGAAAAAAAAATATCGATTTTTCTTAAATGCATTCGGTTTATCGAAATATGTTTTTAATTTGATCTTGGTTCCTCAATCAAAGATATTAAGATTTTCAATTGTCAAGTGTTTAAGCTTTAATTATTGTATATTTTAATGAACTATTAGCTAAAAGTCGGAGTTAGTAAACAATCAACATAAACTTTACATGGATTTTGGTTTTTCCGAATTATATATGCAAATATACACATGCATAATAATGATATCTCAACAAACGTCTTATAATAACTTTTTTTTCTTATCAATATTGATAAAGCAAATATAGAAAAATCCAAGTTTGTTATTACTGCATAGTTTTAAAGCAAATATACCGGTGTATAACTGACGCAAGCCAAGTGGTGATAAGCTGAATAAACCCTAAGGTTTGATCGAATAAGCATCAAAAAGAATAAATGGAATGATGTCGTGCGCGCAGCTGACTGCAGAAAAGGAAGTTAGACTACGCGATGCAGGAACAAGTCATTCTTTAACCCCCTTTATACGTGTTAGGTTTAGGTTATATCACTGATTAGGAAGATCTTGATATTATGATTTTATCTGCATGGACTTTAATTGTTTATTTTACGTTGTACATGTTTTATAGTCCATGCGGGTGACCACCAAAACCCTACAGAACGGGCATTTGATGTTCTAAAGAAGAAATGAGCTATATTAGCAATCTCACACGACTGTAAATTAAAGAGAAAATCACGAATATGATGTATACATGCATCATATTACATAATACGGTTATAAAAGACTATAAGGAGGCGATATCTCTCAACAGGTATCCGGAGGAAGCACAACAATCGGATGACCTCTTACGATCCGATAAACAAAGACATAGAATTATCAGATACAATAAATCGTCACAAGCTCATCAAGACACTCATGTTGATTTAATCGAACACCTTTCTCGTAATGTTTAATTTATGATGGTTTTTTATTTTTAATGTAATATTTTTTTATGTTTTATTTATAAAAAAATACGAAAAAACCGAAACCCGGCCGGGTCTCATGACCCGGGTTGACCCGGGTCACTCCAAACCCGGTCAAACCCGACGGGTCAAACCGGGTTTCGAAAATATGAAACCCGGTTTAATTTGACCCGTTTTTTCGGCCGGAACCGGTTCAACCGGTTGACCCGGCCGGGTCGAACCGGGTTTCAAAACACTGCTTATTAGTCAACTTACGTACTAGTAGGTAGGAAGGGGGTCCCGTGGGGTCACAAGTATGGATTTTTACGATGCAGCGTTAACTTTTGAAAAAAAATATTGATTTTTCTTAAATGCATTCGGTTTATCCAAATATGTTTTTAATTTGATCTTCGTTCCCTAATCAAAGATATTAAGATTTCCAATTGTCAAGTGTTTAAGCTTTAATTATTGTAGATTTTAATGAACTATTAGCTAAAAGTCGGAGTTAGTAAACAATCAACATAAACTTTACATGGATTTTGGTTTTTCCGAATTATATATGCAAATATACACATGCATAATAATGATATCTCAACAAACGTCTTATAATAACTTTTTTTTTCTAATCAATATTGATAAAGCAAATATAGAAAAAAAAAAGAAAAAAAATAAAATACCCCCCCACTTACTAAGCATTCAAATCCATCCCTTATCGATTCATAACCTGCACTCCGTCCCTCTAAACAACACCCAACATGCCTGCAGCCCCAAGCACAAGTCACGCAACGAAGCAGCATACCTACTTAACAATGCCAACAACCGTAGGCCCTGTTTAAGGAATGAAGAACATAGATTTTGGCAGCTAAACGTACGAGTACCACTAAAGTCACCGATCACGAACGCACCTGATCTCCCAGTTACCATGAACCTGTAACCCTCGGCTACGTTAGCTGTTCCTTTACTTTGTCTGTGGTACCTTTTGCATCTTGTCCCATGCTCCTCTTCCGCCTTAAACAAACAATTAACACCACACATTAATCAACATAGTAGTGCAAGGATTATCATAAAAAGGGTACTTTGGAAATTACTCACTTTAGCAAAAGCTTCTCCCAGTCGTAGTATCCTGCATTGTTCAAGTTGGCAATTCTCACATCTCTTTGGCTCTCTGAAGTCCCGGAAATAAACACAATCTTGAAACCAATAGATTTCAAATCATTGTATAGTTTAAGCACAGCTGGATTTGCTGTTGCACGTCCTTCTGCTAGCCACTCTTCAAACATTGTATCGTTATACAATATTGCACTGAACATCAAACATATGTGTTGGTAAACAGAAAAAAAAACAATAGCGTAAGCAATTGGTAAAATGACGGTTTTACCCTGACAACAGGAACTTTAGTTAAGGGTAATTTGGGAAACGTAACCTATTATATACGAGGCTTTAAAATAGTAAAGTGGACAACAATTTTTTTTGACCGTGACACTAAGAAAAAATGTATCGGTTATTACCCAAACTGAACTGTAGGGCGAGAGTAATAGTCTAGGAGAGAAAGGGCAGTTTGGTCAATATCCAAGATCCATGCGTCCTTGCCGTCGCCAGTAAGGTTGACAGTCTGGGCGTACGCAAACGCCACATCAGTAGCAGCAGTACAATCTTCAGCATGTTGCTTGCCCATCATATACTTGCCAATGTAGCTTATGCACTCTGCTGGCACTAGCTTCCAGTCGCGAAGGTTGTACGTTTCCACTGTCAGTCTCCAGCTCAGACACTTGCTATTAGTGGAGGCAGAATGGCGGCGGCGATCAGATTGCGAGACAACACTGCGGATTACATGGTTGTCATTGATCGTTGCACGAGATGATGCAATAGTTGCTATACTAAGCACAAGAAATACTAATAACAACTTCATGTTTTGATGTGATTATTTATGCAAGTGAGAGTTCTTTATATAGAGTATTCCATGTCAAAAAAGGCTTCAATTTCGCGATAAATTTATACCCATCAAATGTCCCTATCCCACGTTTTTATTGTTGTGTTAGGTATCATTAGTTTATAAACAGAGGACATTGTATTTTATTTCTTTCATTATCATAGCATCTTTTATTGTGAATATCGACAACTAAAAGTAACGAGCACATGTTTAAAAACAGATAATATAAATTTCAAGGGTTAATGGCATATAATAGTAGCGTACTTTCCCATTTGAGCCATAATCAGATATGAACTCAAAAAAGTATCACAATACCCATCCAACTTTATATGTTTTGTGCCGATGTCAGCAACTTGACCATTTTTACTTACAAAATTCACGTCATGTGACACATGTACATGTCATGTCCCTTTTTTTAAAGGGTTAGGTTCCATGTCAGCCCCTAATACACACCATTATGTTGTATGTGTTAGTGTTAGGGTTATATGTGTTTCAATTGGGGAAGACAACCTAACGGTGTGTATTAGGGGCTGACATTGAACCTAACGCTCTAAAAAAAGGGACATGACATGTACATGTGTCACATGACGTGAATTTTGTAAGTAAAAATGGTCAAGTTGCTGATATCGGCACAAAACATATAAAGTTGGATGGGTAATGTGATACTTTTTGGAGTTCATATCTGATAATGGCTCAAATGGGAAAGTACGTTGCTATTACATGCCATTAACCCTAAAAAAATATATTACTACGCAACAAATAGTTGCTTTCCCTGATATGGTGTATAATACTTGGTACGATCAGACCTTACGATGATTATCGAAGGATTGAGGGGGTGTGTGATCTAGCCAAGCTGCTCGTAACCTGAAATAAAAGATACGAAGACACTACGTTAAGTGATTGCGCAGGGGTTGGATCCTGCGAACCATCTCCGGCGTTCGAATAAGTATATGTTAGGAAAGTGTTTAAGTGTTGAGAGAGCATACCATAATCAAATGACCGGCCAAGCTATTTATAGGTAGAAGGAAATAGCCTTGGCAAGCCTTAACACGATTTAGGAGATTATGGGGTGTCTCGTGATTTTCGGTAACCGCCGGGCTTAGTGCCCTATGTACTCTTTCTTGGCGGAAAGCCAAGGTTGAGTGGCGAATGTGGGGGGAGGACCAAGTCAATACCTATCTCTGATCTTCATCTTCGAAGGACACACCTCGAAGGGTGTGAGGCTTCAACTAGCAAATTCCCAATTGGTAACCATTGTCCGTGAATGGTTTTTAACGCCAATAGAATTTAAGGAGTTGACTCGTCTTTCGAATTGATAGCGGTTAGAGGGAGAAGTTCAAGGGGTGAGACATTCGATTGCCGAATGGGAGGTTCGTCTATCATTACATATATTGTTGTTTGTTTTTTAAGAGGCTAATCTGAACCGCACATCTGAATCTGAATCTGAGGCGTAAATGTCTGAATCTGAATCTAATAAGTTTGTTTGTTTTTTTAGAAAACGTCTGAATGTTCTAAATATAAAACCGTTCAAGTTTTGCAAAACATAAGCATATCCGAACATTAAAGAAAACAATTGAGTCATAAATTTAACATAGTCTAGTAACGTCATAATAAAGTTGAAAGAATTTGTTTTTGGGTTGTAAACGTCTTTCGTTTTTCCTTTCAAGTTTGCCCAAAGACGATACTATCCTTTATAGTAGCAAACTTGTTCATCAACTTTTTTTAGTGGTTTTTATTTCGCATCCGAACGAAAAACTTTAATTGTTCGGCGATAAAATTTAGTTTTTTACTTAAGTCATCCATTCGTAATCAAAGAAAACACCTAATAATCAAATCAAAGTGATGTATATAACATGTTAAATATAATCGAACGTTGAGGCAATGCTTAAAGATCTATTAATATACTTTATATCTAGTTGGATTTTATGTCATGAACTGTTCTCTACGAAAGAGGTTCTATGGACTCAAATCCTTTAAGTAGCTATTAGATATATAAAGTTTCTAACATCGAAATATTAGTCAGAGCTACAAAAATATGCATAAGAATAATGGGTTCTAATAAACACATAAGAAAATACGTTCTACAAGAATATGCATAAGAATAAGGCCAAAACACATATTAGTATCCTGAACTTGGCAAAGTGGATCATTTAGTACCCTTAACTTTTAAAGGTGTAGAATGGTAACCTGACCTTGACAAAATGGAATTTCTACTACCTTATACTAATAAACTCAACAATTAATAATTTTTTTTCTTTCTAAAAATCATTTTAGTATAATATTCTGTAATAAATATTTTATAGTAAAACTTTTAGCTAGGCGATTATATTTTTTTCCTAAAAAAATAATTATTTTTTATCTTTTAAAAATTAATATAGTATTTTAATTGATTATTTAGAATAAAAAAAATGTATATGTAGCATTGATTTTTAAAATATTTCTAGCGCGCTACTTTTAATATATCTTCGTATTATATTATTAAATGTTTGTTTCAAATAAATTTTAGATCAACTTATAACTAACTATATATGAGTTTTGTAATTTTCAATTTATATATGCATATGAAGAAATAAATAGTCAAAATTATTACTGTCTTGAAATTATTTGAAATGAACACTTAATATATAATACAAATATCTATGTATCAAAAGTAGTGCGATAATTCACTCTCTATAAAGTATTGTTTCATACATAAATTTTCGTATTATATACTGAAGTGTTCATTTCAAATAATTTTGAAACAATAACAATTTGACTATTTAGTTCTTTATATGCATATTTAAATTGAAAATTAAAAAAGTCTTATATAGTTAATTATAAGTTGATCTAAAAATTATTTGAAACAAACATTTAATAATATAATACGAAGATATATTAAAATTAGTGCGTTAAAAATATTTTAGAAATCAATGCTACATATACCTTCTTTTTATTCTATATAATCAACTAAAATACTATATTAATTTTTAAAAGATAAAAAATTATTAAACTTTAGGAAAAAAATATATTTGCCTAGCTAAAAGTTTTACTATAGATTATTTATTACAAAATACTCTACTAAAATGATTTTTAATAAGAAAAATAATAATTAATTGTTAAGTTTATTAGTATAGAGTAGTAGAAATTCCATTTTGTCAAGTTCAGGATATCATTCTACACCCTTAAAAGTTCATGGTACTAAATGATCCACTTTGCCAAGTTCAGGGTACTAATATGTGTTTTGCCTAAGAATGGGTTCTAAAATATGTATAGCATGAATGAAGCTTAAAAACCAATATAACACACGAAGGAAACATTTTTTATTTGTATTAAATGTCAATAAGAGACATTAAGCTACCCCTCCCAAGTTTAAGATGTTTTTACGTCTAATCGCGTCTGGTTAAGAGGTTCGGCTCATTAAGAGCCTGTTAAGACATTTTAGAAAAAAACAAACACCACCCAGTCAATTGTTTTTATCTAAATGGTTCAGGAAAAAAAATAGCTAATAAGAGTTTTAAGCTCTCAATGTAAAAAAAATCAAACCATCTGAATCTCAGATTGTATGACCGCCTCAGACAATTTACATGAATAAGTACTTATTGATTGATTGATGAAAAACAAACGACCCTTAAGTACAACACAATGGAGCATATCATGGGCAGTTGGGATGGCGAAACCCCAAAGCCAACTGACGGAGTCGGGTGTAGACAACAAGTGTCCAGGCGATGAGGAAAGTGACGGTGAGTGTGGTGTAGTACCAATTGAAGAAACTATTGATGCATTTTTTGCCTTCATCAGTTGTTTGGTCAAATTAATTAATGGAAGTCTGCATGGTCTGATTTCACCTGAACCTATCGACAACAAGCCCAAGGCAGGATCAACACACCAATCTGGATACTGCTTGGACCCTCCTGCATGAAGCTGGGTGTAACATTTCAATATATTTCCACTTTTAATGCCATAATGTGGTACCTTTACTTTATTGTTCTAAATGGTTAACTTTTATTGAATTGAAAACACATTTTTGTTATGGTTAAAGAACATGCACAGACTGAGATACATTTGGGCTACTTCATGTAACATAGATTATAATTTTTTCTTTCACGATATGTAAAAAAATTAGACTTTAACCTCTTAACGCTACAAAAAAAATAGTCCTATCTACACACTTTTTTTTCCACACTTTTAAAATGCGTGTAAAATTTTATTACAATATTTTTTTTGGTAAGAACATCTTCAACAGAGGTTTATAAAGCTTGTCCAAAGTGATATGAAGCTTTTGGGGAGTTTATAAGCATAAACCTTTATTGGAGCACAATGTTTATAAAATTTTATAGAGAAGAGAGATGAACAAGTGGAGAGAGAAAAAGATAGGGACCAACTCATATTAGTTCATGTGAATTAGTCGATAACTACGATAATAAAATGTTAGTGTGGTCCACTTATGAAGTTTATCGTATTAGAGATGGTGATTTATATGAAGTATAGTTTATAAAAAAAATTATGTGGCATGACATGGCATTGCTATGTACTTGACAAAATCCATAGCATGGTGTGCTCAAGAAAACTTCAAGTGTTTCTCAAGAAAAAGTTGTGTCATTAACGAATATAATTCTATTTTCTTTTTCATAATTAAAAGATTTGAAGGACCAAGACTGATAAGCATTTGGTCACATAGACAAGACGGTCATTTGTGTAAAAATGCTAAAGAGAATGAAACTTTAGAACAAGATTGATACGTACAAATGAATAAGTTGTGCTGTTTGACAAAACTAATATCAGACTAAAAACCATGAGTGTATGATTGTGGTTAGAAAAATAGATCTGTACACAAGGGTTTTAATGGTTACCAGATGAAGAAGCTATGCACAGATCATTCACGAACGACAAGACTATTGTTCTCATACCCATTGATGTGAACGACAGGGAGCATGGGATCAACTCTCCAAATCCCATCAACAATGAATTTAATCTACAAAAGATGTGAAAGGTTTATTGGATATATACTTGATGCACTATAATATGGTTGCTCCAAACACATCTTTTTTTGCTATTTAAAACTGAGTTAAACCACATAAAAGGTTTTTATATTTGTTAAGCAGATTACTTGCCTCATATCTTCCTGGATACAACTTCAGGGATGACGAGAAAATACCAGTCTGTGTTTTCTCCATTTTTATCTGCATTGCAATTGACATTGTTACAATAGGTTATTAAGAAGTAAATTTACTAGTTGTTACAAGGATCGTCACTAATAAGCTTGATATTTAATAGCATCAAGGATACAGACTTGTTAAAATCTAAAGTATGTATGGAGTAAGCAATGACAGGTCATCTATATATATTTCATTTAAATCATTTATTTAATAGCTATACCCCTATACAATACATAAAAAAATATGTTCTAAAACATGCGTATCGAGTGTTTGCCACTGAAAATTGACGCCAGTGTTTAATAACCTTTTCCTTTTCACATTAGTAGTAATCCAAATAGTTAAGTTTCATCACTTGATCATAACTTACAGTCGCATATATAAAGCACAAACTATCAGTTGTGCTGTCGTGGTTGCTTATATCATGCATCTAACAAAAGTACCAATGCAAAAGCTTTGTTTACAAGATACAACAGGGCTGGAAACTTTAGTCAAATGTGGTTTATTAGTTTTCATTGTGATGTAGTTTTGCCTATGTAACAGGCTGAGATGTGGGACACCCATATCCTATGTTCTTAACTGTTTTTTTTTTGGAATAATATATTTACTGGGGTAAAACTCTTTACCCAGAAAAAAGCAGGGCTGGAAACTTTTGCATGAGAATGATGATACATTTTTTTTTTGCAGGATTAAACCGTAAAAACTGTAAAGAAATATCTTGAGTGTACTGCTTTTTACAAGAATATAAGAGAGAACCTGAGAGGTCCAACCGTCGAACGAGCCAACTAACAGAACTTCCGAAGCTGAATGAGTCCAAAATATGCAGGTGGTGCGAAGAAGCTGCAAAGTTCTATGAGCACTATCAATTCTCCTTTGCTTCTCCTCCACTAATTTCTGTGTATCACTGAAACCAAATACTGTGAACATCTTGTATTATATAAGGAAAGGCAGACGGACGGAATGCATACATTACTGATAATGCTATCTTTCCTTCATACACTGCTAGCTTTGCACGTATTGATCTCAACTTAGCCTCCGCCTTCATAAGCTCATTTTCTTGGAATTCCCACACATCAGAAAGCTGCTGCAATTCACTGGCACTGCTTTCATGAACCTGTTTAAGATTTGATGAACAAACTTTGGTTACAAGTCTTGCACAAAACTAAAAATTATGCATATACGGTCAGTAAGCATGCCTAAACAGGCCCCAACGCACATACAGATTGAACTCCAAGCCAAAAGAAGGGACATCCTGAATAGATACCTAAATGGTTTCACCTTGTCCAAAGATGCAGTTAAAAAAAATGTACAAATAGCATAGTCAAGGGTAACATTTCTCCCTTTCTCTTCTACGCAACTAATAACATCTACTTAGAGCTGGCAAACTTGACCCAAAAACCAATTTAATGGAATTAATATACTGCACTTCTTAATCTCTCACAATCAACATTTTTTTAATTTGGGTGTATCTTTTATTTCTCCCCAGTTTATTTGAGAACACCTGATTTACGCGGACGTTCAGATAGAGTGCTGCCAAATGAGGAATCACAGTTGCGGCCAAGCACGGTTGAATGTGTAAGCGTTTACCATCACGGGCGAACAAAAACCCATCATTTTAAGATCACTGTCACCTGCCGCTGTAACCTGCCATTGCTGGCGAACTCAAAATCACCATCGTCGGTGGACATAATCTCTGGAAGAATGACACCACCTAGTCTGGCGGTGTAAAAAACCGTAGAGGATAAATTACTAGCATCTTAGTATAGATTAGGGATCTTAATTTGGACTACACTGGAGCACCACTTATGTGTAAAAGGACGGCTAGAAAGACAATTTGTCATTATATCTTATTGTATCTAAAATTTCTATTATTGTAAGGATTAGGACTAGGATGTTTGCCTTTTGGAGTACTACCAAATCCATGAAGTATATAGTAGATCTTTAGTAGCGACCATGGAAATGAGTAAACCGCTGAGCCATCTGAATAATGCAATTGACTCTCATATCCTACAACTAAAGTAGTATGTTTAAATTATTGATCTTAACAGTTCTATCTGCTCAGTCTTATAGGTATACTTGAGGTAGATCGACGGGATTAATCCCTTTGTATCCTATCTCTGAGAGCACTAGAACAAATCAGTACAGATGAGGACAAGAATCTGCAACAACAAATCGGGGATTTACATTGCCACAACGTTTTTGTGTTTGTATTTGGTTGGTTAATATAAGATCAATAGCCTATAAGGATAAAAAGTAAGGCATTATAAAGGCTATGCTATTTTCATATTTGGCTCTAGCATTGACCCTTGGCGAGAAGCCATAGGTCGTCGAGGACTGTTACTCAAGAATGGGATTGGTGTAACACTATAATAGATATACAAATCGAATGCACTGTATTTTCAAAAAACTGAAGTTAAAAGAATAATGACAATTGCTGACCTCTGAATAAAGTGTGTGGGTGCTTTTAGATCTCAAAGTGTCAAGGGCAGAGGAAAGCTCAAATTCCATGTGCTGAAGACGAGATCTTATACGATCTGGGCTTATCTCCTTATTATGGAGTTGCTGCGTTTTTTCTTGCAAATCCTCCTTACCATAATGAATCTCAGCAGCTGCATGTAATGCGGACAAATGAGAATGGCAAAGATAGATGTATTACATAAAAATGATTAGCTAGGACGAGAAAAATCACAAACCTTGAAAATCCGAAAAGTATGTGGTTGAAACTCTCTGTTGTGTGGATTTATCTGCATAACAACAAGGAGCAACATCAGATGTTGGTTGAACCGAGTAGGAGTAGCTAGTAACATAAAACAACAACTGACCCGCCACATGATGTAGTTTTTGTTGGCGAGTCCTCAGTCTATGATTGTGCAATCTAGTAAGTATGCCGTCTACTCCTCCTCCTCCGGTATCTTCTTCTTCTTGTTGTTGTTCAGCATCATCATCACTGCTCAAATGATTAAGTAGTATTTGTTTAAACTGAAAGTAGAGTACGTGTTTGTATAATGAAAAAAGTAAAGTGTAGTTACAGTGATGCGGTGGAGTCGAAATGAGGAGGGGGGTCTTCTTGGTCATCATCATCCCAGCCGAAAGCGAGCCAACCGCCAGTATTAGAAATGGCAGTGACTAAATCAAGCCTGCCAGCATCCAAAAGGTGTTTCTTAGTTGGGAAATGATTTGGAGTGTTTGAATTCTTCATGAAGTCATAAACTTTTCTCTCTAATTCCTCTTCTTCTTTACTTGAAAACCCACTTCCACCTCCATTTCCACTTGTTGTTGTTTTATTAGTTACTAGTACTTGTATTTTGGGGGTTGTGCTACTTATTTGTTTAAACCCCAAAAGGGGGGCAATGTTGTTTAAACCAAGTGTTGTTGTTTTTGGGTAAATGAAATGATGATGATAGGATGCAGTTGAAATTAAAGGCATCATGATTCAGTTCAGGCATTTCATCAAATACCTGCTGGACAACAACTATACTAAGTAGTTCCTTATTATTATACTCCCATCCCATCCACCGTGGAGTAAACGGAATAACCAGCTCAAAATACATTTTCTTATATTATGTCGACTAACTTACCCTTTCCACATATTATTTATTTCCTTTTCCTTTCTCTATCTCTATACAATTTAATTATGAAAATTGCTAAACATACTTGTATTTTCAATAACTAGTTGGTTACCTGCGCATAGTGGCGGTAATAGAAAATTTACTAATTCAACTCTTTACGCAATTTCCTACCCGCTTAGTAATTTCGTTTCACAACACTTTAAATGTATGTGTTCGTTGTATGTGTTCGTTTGGGTTTCCCGTAGCTTTCCCGCAACACCATATTAACATCATCATTCTCGCATGTAAAGAGACAACACACTCTCCGAAAATATATAGTTTTAACGTATCAAGTTTATATTTAATTAAGGTTAAAGTTGTAAAAAATATACATCTAACATAAAATAAACCCACTAAAAATGTAGAAAACAAAAAAATTATAAAATATAACAAAATGTATGTTAAATTAAAGAGCACAAAACTTTAAAAAATATAGTGAAATTAGATCATAATAAAATTAAATTGATAAAAAGATATTTCAATTTGAAAATAAAAGTGATTTTTTAATCAAAAAGTGACACATGTCATTTTTTGATGTGATGCCAAAAAATGAGATGAATGGTCAAAATTGTACCTCCTTATCTTAATTTTTAATAGGTCACACATTATAAATTCTTTATATAATAATATAGAAGTATAGATAGATAAGTTTCAACTTTTTTAATTTAACGTCTCTCAAAGTCTCAACTGATTTTATTTATTAAATTATACATCATTTTGGTTTCAAACATAGCCGTTAATATTATGCTTTGCAAAACCTTTTAATTATTAATCACTTTGTCTTTCAAATTATTTTTCATTGTTGAATTTTGAATAGATGGATAATGCAAAATTTAGGTAGGTAAATGAAAATTTTTGGTTATTCGTTGTTAAATTATTGACAATGGGTGAATGGTTTTATATTTTTTAGAAAAAAGTTTCGAGAATTTTAAAAAACCTTACTTACATTTTTTCTTTCTAAAAAGATTATTTAGGTTGCGCGTATGGAGCAGTGACAACGATGATAACAGGTGGAGATGTTACCAAT
>BQNB010073360.1:0-32144 GCA_026074375.1 Tanacetum coccineum
TCCCCAATTTATTTCCTTGTAATTGTTTTCTAGCTCCTTGCTAGTTTAATAAATTTTTGCCGTTCAAAAAAAAAGAATTACTCCAAATGAAAGAACGAGAAACAACATCATCGAACAAAGTCTCTTTGCGCGGTTTCTTGGAAGCAAAAAGAAGCTGGTTACGGAAATTGATTAATAACGTACTCGTTGATCCCAAGGGTCACTTGCCGGTCCAACTAAGCTCACTAATCTAAAGGCGAAGATAGGTCATTATTTGTGATCCTATTGGTCTATATATATAAATCACTATATGGAGAGCCATCCCGACATCTAGCTAACGTGGTCAGTATCAATAGATCCAGTTGAATGATAGGTTGCATACAAAAGCATGTAAACAAGTATAAATTGATAAACATAAACAAGCAATCAATGATAAATTAAGCAGTCGATATAAACAAACCAAACATTTAAATCTTCATAACCATGGCTAATACCCAAGGGTATTAGCCCTTAATCATTGTGATCAATACAAGAGTAATAATTCAACCAAGGTAAACTAACCGAGTTAAACGAATGGTACTAAAAATCAAATGATTATAAGAGTATAGGAGATCACAAGGTATTTCCTATGGAATTAATATCTTTGTTTGACCTCTTCTGCTCTTCTTGTCTGTTGAAAATCGACTTTTGTCGTTAAGGTATCGAAAATATGATCAAACACATTGATAACCCGTTTTTAGGTTTTCTATTTATACAGTCTGGAATTTGGTCGATACGGCGTATCGAAAGAGTTGGATACGGCGTATCGGGGGTTTCTTGGAGTAGGGACCACGTTTGATATCTTCCAGAATATTTTATTTCTTTATCTTGAATACGGCGTATAGATGTCTCCTGGATACGGCGTATTGAACTTTATTCTTCGTGGTTTCTTGTGAAGTGCAGGCACGGATATGCCGTATCTTCCTTGATGGATATGGAGTATAGGATGTCAGGGTCAGTTTCTTCTTATTTCTTCGTTTAAGCTTCAGAATGAGTGCCTTTTAGCTAATCTTCACCAAGTACTCCATAAATGATGCTATGAAAGTGACGTTATTTGATGTCATCACATATCAATCACACACAAGTCAAATAGAGTTTTAGGGAGAGGTAGATAGAATAGGTAGAAACTAGAGAGAGGGATGAGAGAATATGATATGAATAGAATGTCTAAGTTTTACCACCCCATCATCTACCCTTGCTCTTCCTTTTATAGGGAAGGAAGAGCTTACAACATTACCATTTAGGGCGATGTGGGATACAATAGTTATAATAACGTAAACTACAAAACACGACATTACATAATAAATAACCGTGGGTGGCCGACACTTTATCGATTCCTAACACTTAAACCACAAGTTTTAAAGTTAAACTGTAAGATTTGAAATAAAACTTAAATCACAACTTATTGTTAAACTGCAAGATTGGAGCAAAAATCTTAAAATGCAAGATTTTGGACAAACTTCTAAATCGCAAGTTTTGTTAAATCACAAGTTTTATTTCGCAAGATGTTTAAACCGCAATGTTTATTTCGCAAAAACTTAAACCGTAAAACTCATTCCTCAAGTTAAATCGCAAACATTAATTCGAAAATTTAAATCGCAAGAATTTATTTTGCTAGTTTGATTTCAAAAAAATTTAAATCACGCAACCTTGCCAAATTGAACGATTGTTTAGATCATTTTAATTTATTGTGTGTGACCCTTATTAAATCGCAAGAACATGTAAACCGCAAGTCCAAATCACAAAGTCTCTTATTACGCAACTTGTATTCCGCAACTTTACTAAATCGCAAGTCCTAAATCACAACTTCACTAAATCCTAAGTTTTTTCAAACTTATTTCGCAACTATTTCGGTTTGAATAAAAACACATAAATCACTTTTAAACAACTTTTAATTCGTTTTTCCTTGATTCTTTTTGCAAAACCACGTTTTATATAACAAAACTTTTGATAAAAATCAAACCTTTATGGTTTTAAACACAAAGTTTTGAATTTTTGAAATTTTTAAACCTTATTTCGCTTTAAAAACATGACAAAAAGAGTAAAACACACACAAAAACACGACTAAATCATCCCCTCACTCTTGATAACAATTGTACAGAGTATACAATTAACATAGCAATCACACACAAGTATAACTTAGAGTTTAGAGAGAGAGAATGGGTGGAAACTAGAGAGAGATATGAAAGAAATATGATAAGCATAATGATAGTCTAAGTTTCACCACCCCACATCCTTCCCCTTGCTCTTCCTTTTATAAGCAAGGAAGGCTTAAAACTTTACCTTTAGGGGTGATGTGGGATATCACAAGTTGTTACAATGTAAACTATGAATCACGACATTACATATTAAATAACCGTAAGTGGCTGACACATTATTGATTCCTAACAGGGACCTTCTGTGTAAATAATAGTATTGTCCATATTATTATGGGGACGTTACCTTCTGTTTCAGTTTCTTGTAATTTTACAAATTTTACTTGTTTATTTCCACTTGTTGACGCTTCGAATGAATTAAATCCTAATCTCGATTTATCGCCCGAGGGTTTTTAAACTCTTAACATTTCTTCAAGTGAGTGAGTACTCTTTCAAATTTCGAAAGCTTAAATGCTTCCTCCTTAAGTTTTTCTTGTTCTTTTTTAAGACTATGACTTGTCGTACATCCTGCGTCAATCTCTTTATTTTTCTCGAGTTTCAAGACCTTTTCTTTTAACTCTATTATTTCTTTTTCTAGCGTAGTTCTAATAGTTATTAAACTTTTGTTTTTCTCGATTTTTAAACTCATATTATACCATTTTTTATATTCACTATCTAAGGTATTATTATCTACCGATGAGTAATCATCATTATAATAAGAAGATTAGAAAAGTACCTCATTAGATGCTTGATGCGTGTTTTGTTTAACTAATTACCAAGTTTTAAATTTATAAAACTCGTCTACCTATGGTTTACAACGCACAAACGGGCAGAGAACTCGGTCGTGAATAGTGTAGGATTGGTAAATCTGAGGTCGTTCCCAAGAGCTAATGGGTGGTCTAAAATCTGAGTTTTAAGTGTCACGAACTAAAATTGGTTTTAATTAAGTGAATGCAAGAAAGTAAATAACGAAAATGGAACTGGAGTTTTACTAATCAAGGGAAGAAATTGTGCTAGCCTAGTTAATCTTCTATCAACGCAATGATTCCACTTCCTAGTGCAATGTCTAATTCTCGATTTATTATGGTGGTTCTAGTATCGATAGGTTCGATTGGTAGTCGCAACCTAACCTATAATTCCTATGATCTGAACCCCGTTGGTCATGGTATTAGGGTATCTAGTTCATAGTCATTAAACCCCCAACTATCCTAAACACCTGTTTAAGTGTCGACATTCCCTCTACTCGACACTAAACCATCCTAAAAGGATTTCTCGCGCTTTATAAGTGCCTAATCTAATGCCGACGATAATACGTCAATCCCTTACACTAAGAATAGATGCAACATTATTCCTAGTATCCAAATAAACTACCTTTCAATGACTTCATCCTACTAAATAGCTTAAAGGGATCTACACTAGCCTCAGCACTACTAAAATACGGGGATCAGAGAACAGGCAAATAGGATATCTAAATAAAACGATAATTAGACAAGGAAATAAGAATCACAATATTTAAAAATCATAACAAGGCTAACACTTAAAGTAATTAACCAATCATATTGTAAATCACATAAACACTAATGAATAAAATATTGTTCGAATTAAACATAATGTTTGATACAATTTACTTGATGAAAGACTAATAATGATGATGATTGGAACTGAATTCTCCCTTGATAAGTAATGGATGATAGCTGGAAAATGCCTTAGGATGGTCCCCTAGTCGTCCTCTGAGATGGGAGAGAAAAGGATACTCAATTCTGCAGAATTTGGCCTCTATTTATAGGCTTCATATTGGCTACGACGTAGTTAAAAGTGTTGAACTAAGCCGTAGTTACCTTAGCTACTATGTAGCTGAACCGTTTGAGCTACGATGTAGCCATGACGTCACAAAAACTACTCTGTAGTTGAAGTGTTGAGCTACTCTGTAGCTGCCCTGGTGGAGCTACGGTGTAGTTTCTAGTTGTTTATGTCATAACTATTTTTCAATTGCGATCTGGGCTTAGCTCAAAGCACAAAAATTGTATATATCTCTTTTCTCTTTCCATGGCCACTAGAATCATCTAAAAATGAGCTCGTATGAAGAAGTTATGGTCAAAATACTAAAGCACCTTTATGGAGATCTTTCATGGACATTTCTTCAACTTTCGTCTTCATTTCTTCACTTTATTCTTTCACGATCCTTCCATAATGAACTCCAAATCATAATTAAATTACTCCATGAGTATTTCATAATTAGAAGCATCCATTTTTTTGGTCATTTTGTTCCAATGCCTTGATTAACCAAAATATGAAAATACTAACGGATTAAGTATCAAATTCATATTAAAACTATATAAAACAAGGCAAAAAAACACGAGAATTTGATATAGGAAAATATTAAACAATTGATGTTATCAAATATCCCCCACTTGAATTCTACTTGCCCTTAGTAGACCTGACCCCGTCATTTGATGTTATTAAATATTCAAGTTTTCCTGTAACTGGGCGATTGACGCCGTCAGGGATATCCTAACCCCGTCAAAAGTGTCGTGGTGACGGCGTCTCGGGTAAATCGTGACGCCGTCTTCACACTCTGTGAAAACTCATTTTTTGTTTTTGATGAAAAATTTCCTGCACTCATTCTTATAAGTTGTTTTCCTGTACAAAATGTTGCATAACAACCTGAGAATTAATAATTCAATCATATGACTCGAAACTGATGCGGATTAATCTAAACAATTTATTTTAAATGTTTGAATTTGGTTCTAAAACCAGATATTTTCCCTACACTTATTTTGTTGCCAAATACCTTTGATTGCAAATAAGACGAAGTTACAAACAAACAAAGCATGATTACAACTAATTCAAACATAATAAAACAAACAATAAAGAATTAAAACACAAAACACACCTAATATGCGGGAAAAGTAAATATTGGGTTGCCTCCCAAAAAGCGCTTTTCTTTATTTATAAGTCTTGTAGCTAGACTCGAAGTTACTTGTCAAGTGTCATAGAAGTGGTCCAAGTCGATGATTTCCCTTAGACTTTCTTTTTCGGAGAGCTTTCTAGTGGTGGGGATTGACTGTAGGGTTTTGGTAAACTCCTCTCCGTCTAGATCGATCAGTTTAATCTTGGCATGCCATGCCCCATCTCCGTTTTTGGGTGGTTTGTCCCTGTTAATTGAATTTTTAATTAGGTCCTCTGACTCCCACATGTTACTCTTAAGGTTGATGGGTATTGCTCCTAAAATTTCTACCATTCTTCTAAACACTAGGACATCCTTAAAGGAATTAAGCTCAGCATCTCTAGCAATTTCCCATTCTCTGGGCAAATGGCAGTCTAGAAAGTCCTTCCTATCATAATAAGGGGTTCGTGCGCCTACTCCATCCAAGCAAGGTCGTGGTTTGTATGACTCCCTTTTCCCAAGTGTGGTCTAATATGGTGTTTCCTCTTCTCTAGATTGACTCCTTTTACACCGAATACCGACCTGGTGATCCCTTTTATTACCGCTATTTTGGCCATCCTACAATCTATAACTGCGTTGGCGGTAGCTAGGAATCCTCTTCCTACTAACAGAGGGGTTTTGGGGTCCTTCTTCATATCAATCACGTAGAAATCATTTAATAGTTTTAGTTTTCCTATGCGTACTTCTACGTCTTTAATAATTCCAACGGGGTAGGATTTGGTCCCGTCAGCTAATCTGAAAATATGGTTAGTCTCTTCCAATAGTCCGATATTGAGCTTTTTGAAGAGGTAAAGTGGGATTATGTATACACACGATCCTAAATCAGCCAAGGTGTCGAAAGGTTCAGAGTCCCCTAATCTACAGGGTTGAGTGAATAGTCTGAGGTCTTCCATCTTTGCTGGTATTTCTTCTTGGAAAATGCTGACCCGTTTTTTTCTAGTTCTAAGCTTTCTACGTATTTATCCAATATAGCGTTATAGATCAGAGCGTGAGCTAGGACTTCGAGAACTGGTAGGTTAAGATGAAAATCCTAGAATTCATCTTCAAGGGTTGGTTCGGGTTCTTTCGGTTGTTGCGTTTCGATTTCCATCCCGAGTCACAACAGGCTTGTTTGGGAAATGGTTGCCTCCTTGGAATGTGCCTTGATAGCATTTATTGAGGTGGAGGGGTGAGATGAGCATTGGGGATCAATTTTTGGGTAAGAACAAGCAGACAAAACTAGGGAAGTACTCAGTTTCGGGTTCTTAACCATGTCGCTAGGTAGTGCTCCTGCTATTAGATCGGTGATGGCCTTCAACACTGTGTTAATTTTGTTGGTCATCTCACTTTGTTGTTGTTTGAAATCGGCTTCAAATTTGGTCAGCCTAGCGTCTGGAGATGCCATGAAGTTGGATACCAATCCTTCTAGATTTGATTGATTGCTAAAGATTTGAGGACGGTTGTTGAAGGAACAATTCGGGATTGAACCGTTGGGTTGGAACCGGTTAGGTGAGTTTGAAAAATTATTTTGAGAATTCTAGGGTTGTCTCCACCTAAGGTTTGGGTGACTTCTCCATAATGGATTATAGGTGTCACCAAGACTGTTTTGCTCGGGCTTGAAAGTATACCACTTACCTCCCGCTTCATCGGTACGCGAGGATGCGTATTCAACAAAGGCTTGTTTGGGATCTTCCATGCAATACTGAGTGTCGTGAGGACCACTGCAGATCTCACATGAGGTAGTGATTTTGTTCACTTGAGTAGGTTGTGTCGGAGCAAGATGAGCTTCCATCAAGCGTTGGACTTGATTTTCGAGCTCGATGAGACGGCGGTCGAATGTACTCGGGACATCTTGGGGCAAAGCGATTGCCTTGACCGGCTTAGCGAAATCCCTTGGGTCGTTCTAACTTTCATTGTCATAGAGGGCGAGGCCCTCTAATAATTCCCAGTATTCTTCGGCATTTCGGTCATGAAGCTTACTACACCGGCCGATTGGTCAATGGTTCGTCTTGTAACGGGATTGACATGGTCATAAAAAATTTGGACTTGGAGTCAAAGGTCGATGCCATGATGAGGGACTTTTTGTAGTAAGTCCTTAAAACGAGTCCATGCTTCTGATAGAGATTCTCCATGATGTTGTTGGAACATCAGGATATCATTGCGGAGTTTTGCGGTCCTTCCCGGTGGAAAGAATTGAGCAAGGAAATGAGTAGTAAGATCCTCCCATGTGGTGATGGATCCTGCTGGAAGACGTTCAAGCCAATTGCTAGCTTGACCGCGAAGGGAAAATTGAAATAAACGCATGCGCATTCTTTCCCTATTTTCACCGTCAAGATCAAGCGAGTCCACAAGTTTTAAGAAATCCTTGAGGTGTTGGTTTGGATCCTCGGACCGAAGTCCGTGGAATGAGCATCCGTTTTGCACCAACCGGATGGTGTCGGATCAAAGAGGTACCACGTTGTTCCCTACGGGGAGCTCAATGGTATTCCTGTAGCCCTCGTGGCTAGGTTTGGAGTAGTCTCCAAGAGTACGGATAGGATTCTCGTCTCCCATTGTGGTTGACAAGAATGGGTTACAAAACAAATAACACAAAGAAAAGATAGACTACAAGAAAGCTAATATGCAAAACTTGAATTCTCACTTGAAAGGATTCAAGCCAGTAGAACTAAGATAAACTATGATCAAAACCTAACTATTCCCCGACAGCGACGCCAAAAACTTGTTGCGGTTATCGTAAAGGACTTCTACAAGAAGTTTTACAACTCCCTAGGCAGAGTACCTAACCGTTGTAATAGTAGTATAGGCTAGACTCGGGGGTTGTTATCATTCTCTAGGGGAATAGGTTGGGAAGGCTTGATCACGGTCTAACAGAATTCTAGGGGTTGAGAGAAGATTATTTTATATTTTTATGTTTTATGAAAGCAGGTAAATCTATGGTTTGAGAGGTTGGTTTAATTAACTATTAACTAAAATAATTAATAAACTAATCTACTAGTGATAACTTTATAATAATTGAATGTATTTACTTAATCATGCATTACTAATCAGATTGCTTCTCCTAATCTTATTGCCTTTTCACACTTGTGATGATATGTGTAAGTATTTCCTAGGTCATGAACGGATTACACGAACCCGCTGTCTATTTAATGTTCCGTTAGGGCAACGCACAAGTAAGGTAGTATGAAGACTATTACAAGGCCCCTAAGAGTACATTAAATGCATGTGAAATAACTTAAGAATAGGAATTCAACCATAAATGGGTGCAAGGTAATATGAAGACTGTTACCCGAAGAATCCTTTCTACGCACTCCATTTTTTCCCTAGACGTATTATAGCGAAAACAACAAAAGATGGTTTTCTATGAACCTAATGTGCACCAATCATCAATCAAGAAGCAACAATAAAAGGATCTAAAAATCCGACAATCATGCAATCATAAGCAAATACAAAGGAGGGTTTTGTCCCGCATGTTATAAAGAATAAAGAGATAAAAACAATCACACGAACACAAAGACATAATGAAATTATTTAATTTATAAATAACCTTACTTGGATTAAACACATTGATTCAAGGGTATTTGATAGGGAATTGAGGCCCAAAAAAAGACTTATAAGCTGCTATAAGAGCTATGGTTCGTTTCCCCAAGTTATACAAAGTTTAATCCCAATAGTACACACTTGAAACCCTAAATCGGTTTAATATATATAAGATATCGCTGCAACGGCGTCGCGTTCTAATCCTGACGCTGTTGCTACGTTGATGAATCTAGATCCTTATGAAGTCTGCTACGTCCCCTAACGCTATCACAAAATCTCACTCCGTCACTGAATGGATCATGACGCATCGGCGTTATGCCTGTGAATACTATCTCCACGCGCTGTAAGCAATACTCTTATAAAGGAATTTGGTGTAGAGTTCCGTATCCTCATCTGTTTCTTCTCCAAATAGCCCAAGTCACGTGTATTCCCTCTAAATGCCATCCAAGTGCCTAAAAACCTAAAAACAAACGATTAAGCACATAAACTTGGGCATATTTTTTGCAGATTTAAGAGTTAAAATAACACTGAAATAGTGTATAAAATGACACTTATCATAAAGATATTACAAGCTGTTTCCATTCTACATCTTAGCTATTCACTAACCTCCTATTTTTATGATTAACTTGATGACATGAGGTTTTTTTGTTACCTGGAATGGTCCTTAAGACACTCTTCTTATTTCTTTCTGATAGCTAACTCATTTAGCTCATTAAGAGGATCTTGTTCTTTGAGGGGTTTGTTTAAGTCAATCTTGAGTTCTTGTTCATTTTGAGTCAGCTGATCTAATCTTGTCTTACCATATCATAAATGTATCCCATCTTTTTTTCACTTTTGTCTGGACAAGCATTGTAATACTTATTTCCATTCTGCCAAATGTAGATCACTGCCTTGAGATATGAGATGACTTAACAGACCTTGTCTTCCCTATAAATTTTCAGTGTGATAGGGCCCTTTCTTTGTGGAAACTTTACATATTATATCTTAAGCTTTTCGAACACTTTTCAGTATCTTGCCATAGTATAATCAACAGAGTAACTACTTGGTTTAGAACTTGTGTCACAACAATAATTGCCCAAAGATTCAACTAATTAAACTTTCAGAGTTTGTGTCAGCATCCTTTGGTATCTTCCACCCTCTCAGTCAGGTACGGTAGTATGCTTTTTGCCCGCTAAAGGAACATTCATTCTTTGTATCTCTCCTGATGCATTTTTCACCATGGTGGCAAACCTGGTCAAGGTATCTGTAACCTTGTGCCAAAGACTTAGAAGAGAATCCAAAATCTTAAGCTTTTCTTGAACTAAAGAAACTTGACTTTGCAAAGTAAGAAACTCTGCTGGAAGTTCCCATTTAATGTTCTTCAGTTCAGCTACCTAGGATGAAAGACTGGAGATAGTGGAAGTGAATGTCTCCAGTTTTGTTGGAATCTCTTTAGATCTCAGGCAGCTTTATTTCCATGTCTCTAACATGCTTCTTTAGCTCTATAATCTCTCTAGATAATCCAGTGATTTTTGAGGGGAGCTCTTTCAGTTCAGTTGGTAAGCAGCTAGCAAAGTCATGTGAGGCTAAGAGTTTGGATAGTTTAGGTTTTAAAGAAGTTACTAGAAGTTTAGTAAGCTAGTTGATGTCTGTATATGAGGGCTTAGCTTTTAGTGAGGCGACTTTTGCTTTTGCTTGTTCCAATTCTTCCTTTTAAGACTGAAGTAAGTGAACTTAAGCCATTAACTCTTAAATTTGAGCTGATTTTAGAGATGGAGGGGGTAGGACTAAAGTGTCTTTAGGTACATCATGAGAAGTGGCTTCAGTGTCTTTATATTTTGCAACTTCCTCTTCCTCTTCACTCTCATCTGAAACAATGATTGGCTCATCTGGTGGGGAGTCAGGAGTGAAGAAGGCAGATCTTGTGTCTTTCAAGATCTTTGATAAATCCTCCAGCTTCACTTTAACTGAGATGTCATCAGCTCTAGATTCCTCATTTGCACCTGAATTAGTGTGGGCAGTTTTTATCCCATCTCTAGCAGATTTGGTTTTATCTACAAGAACACTTGGATTAGACCCTGCAAATATGTGATCAAATGAGTAGTTTTTGGTTCCTTCATCCATACCCTGTTTTTAAGAAATGGAATCCTTAGGAGCAGATATTCCAGGATCTGCTTCGGCTGTGGAATCTACTAAAGCATCATGTCCTAATGCAGACTCATAGTGCAAATGAAAGAAGCTGAATAAATAGGTTTAATAATAATAAATGCAGACATACCACTACTGAGCTAAGGGTGGGCTCCTTCTTCACTGGTGTCCCCTAAAGATGTTGGGCCACTAGCTGCTTGATGTGCCTCTTTATGCATTTCACCAACCACTGGTGTGGGAGTTGAAGGATGGCTTGGGCTTTTGTCCTTGGCCGAACTGGACTTAGTTTCCTTTTTTGATTGGCCAATTTAGGATTTGGATGCCTCAATGGTGGACTCAGATGTGTGTTTTGAAGATCGTTTTCTTCTGAGTCCACTTTTAGCTCCAGGCTTTTTGCCTTGGGGAACCTCCTCAGTTTGTGAGGAAGGTTTTGGAGCTTTGGAGTCCACAGGCACATCTAGGTTGTAGATGGCCTTCATGTGGTCAGTGAAGGGAGGTTCTTCAGGTTGGTTTAGCTTCAGTGTCAAGTTGTAAACACTAAAGACCTGAGTGGGGTTAATAGTGAGCTCTTCATTTTCATATTCAAGAATCGTATGTTTTAGTAGAAGAGATAGAAACCTAGGATAAGGAACAATCTTTTCCCTAGTCTTCTTGTTTAGCTTATGTATCAGATCCTCCCATATTAATTTGGCATAATCTACCTGCACCTCATTGGTCAGATAATACAAGATAGTGGCATCTTTATTGGATATTTGATCTAGGCCACTTGTTTTCCCACCTAAACACTGAATGATTTGAACCATCAGTAACCTCCACCTAGGAGGAAGACAACTCTTTTTGAGAGTTTCCTTTACCCTAATCTCCCCATTGTATCCTATTGTTGCAAATCATGGTCGTACTATTATTATAGAAGGTGGGGGAACATACATACTTGAGTGAGGTAGGTATTGTGCTCTAAGAGCATTTCAAAAAGTGGTAACACCTATTTCTCCTCTAATTCCACCTGTGGGAGTGGATACCCAAACCTTAGAGTCTGCTAAGGTCTTTTTCGTATACCAAAATTCACTCAGGTACTCTTTGTATTGAGTTAGGGCTCTTGTAAATGCTTCCTTTAGACAGCATTTGTAAATGAAGTTTGACACATCCTTAAAGTATTCTTGGTTAGGGTGTGAGGGATATAGAAGTGCAACTTCATTGTTGGTGGTGAAGGCAATCTCCTTAAATGTGAAGTCAACCTGAATAGCAGGTAAGAAAGGGTTTGGGCTTTCAGGTTTGCCAAGAGTGACAGGTTCTTCTTTGGGAGTGATTTCAGGTGATGAGGGGTTTTGTGAGGATGATTATGCCATTATGGATAGTTAGGGTTTTGAAGTTTTGATCAGGTTTAAGGTGTGTGTATTGTTTGTTTTTTGATGAATTTGTGAGAATGTGATGTTGATTGGTTTGGTGTAATTTATATGATTGATGAAATTACAAAATTTCTTTAAGAAATTGTAATTAGCATTTGAGGTTATAAAGTTATGGGAATGTTTAGGGTTTGTTTTCAACACGTGTGCCAAACTTTGTATTAAATGAAAGTCAGCAAAGCATGCATCTAACACCTAGAACAGTGAATAGCTATTTATTCAGCTGAAAAAGTAGTTGAGAGAAAGATGATGTGGTCATTCTAACTATTGGACTTCCTCTTTTAATATTTTTTAAAATAAAACAACTTCCTTGGGAAGGAAATTATTTTGATAAAATAATATTTCTTTTAAACATAACATTAGTTTTAAGAAACTGATCTTTAGATTGATATTTGAAAAAGCTGGACTAGGTTCAGATTTGGTGTTTATGTCATGCTGAAATGATTATTGTAATCATCGTCATCATCAGTCTTCCAGCGAAGGCAACAAAATCACAAGTGCTCATACAAATCCATGAATGAGACATATGTGATTGCTCAGTTACTTCACTCGAGAGATAGCTGAAGATTTAGATAAAATTATTTGCTCGAAACTGAACCCAAGAAAAACATTAGGTTTGTTAGTTCTTGACTTACACATATCTATGCTCCAACGAAGGCGACAAAACCACATATGCTCGTACAAATCCATGAATGAGACATATGTGATTGCTCAGTTACTTTACTTAAGCAAGCTAAAGGTTATATGCAAAAACTAAACTGACATTTAACATGAAAACTTGTTCAGCTTAGGATGAAATCACTGAAGCTTCAGTTTTCTTCAGTCAGTGCTGAAGCTTTAGGTTTTGAATCAATGTTCAGCATACCTATTTCAACGATCAATCTTTTGAAAGTTGGCTCATCCAAAGGCTTGGTGAAGATATTAGCAAGTTGATATTGAGTGGGAATGAAATGTAATTCAATGTCCCCTTTGAGAACATGATCTCTAATAAAGTGATATCTGATATCAATATGCTTTGTTCTTGAGTGAAAAAATGGATTGTTTAAGATTGTAATAGCACTAGTGTTATCACAAAATATGGGTACTTTTTCATATAGGATGTCATAGTCAGTGAGTTGACTTTTCATCTATAGTATGTTGGCACAACATCCAGCAGCAGCTACATATTCAGATTCAGCTGAGGACATAGCTACGGATTGATGCTTTTTAGCACTCCAGCATACAAGTTTGCCTCCTAGCAACTGACAAGCACCTGAGGTGCTTTTCCTGTCCATGTTGCATCCAGCATAGTCAGAGTCTGAGTATCCTTTTAGGTCAAAACCTAAACATTTTGGATACCATAGACCAAGACTAGGAGTGCCTTTTAGGTAAGTAAAAATTCTCTTAACAGCAATAGGGTAGGATTCCTTAGGATTTGCTTGATATCTTGCACAAAGACAAGTAGAGAATTGAATGTCAAGTCTGCTTGTAGTTAGATACATTAGTGATCCAATCATACCTCTATACTGAGTCTCATTTACAAATTTGCCACTAAGATCAGGTCTTAAGTTGTTAGGGGGTACCATTGGAGTCTTCATTGATGAATCATTTATGTCATACTTTTTTAGCAGATCCTTGACATATTTTTCTTAGTTGATTGAAATGCCTCTTTCAGATTGCCTAATCTGAAATCCAAAGAAGTAGGTAAGAACACCCATCATGCTTATTTCATATCTTTGAGTCATCAGTTTTGCAAACTGTTTGCATAATTTTATGCTGTTGGACCCAAAGATAATGCCATCAACAAAGATTTGAACCAAAATCACATCGGTTTGAGTTTTGTAGATAAACAAAGTGTTGTCTATCTTGCCTCATACAAACTTGTGTTCAGTGAGAAAGGTTGAGAGAGACTCATACCATGCTCTTGGATCTTGTTTAAGTCCATAAAGAGCTTTATCTAGTTTGCAGACATGGTTGGGAAACTCATTGCTCTTGAAACCTGGAAGTTGTTTGACATAAACTTCTTCTTTTAGTTTACCATTGAGGAATGCACTTTTGACATCCATTTGATAAACTATGATGTTCATGTATGTGGCAAAGGCAAGAAAGATTCTGATTGCTTCAAGCCTGGCAACTGGAGCAAAGGTCTCATCATAATCTATGCCTTCTTGCTGATTGTAGCCTTGAGCCACAAGTCTTGCCTTGTTTTTTATGACAATTCCAGTTTCATCTCTTTTGTTTCTAAAAACCCATTTTGAGCCAATTATGGTTTTACCATAAGGTTCAGGAACTAACGTCCAGACTTTGTTTCTGGCAAATTGGTTTAGTTAATCTTGCATGGCATCAACCCATCCAGAATGCTTTAGTGCTTCAGAAACCTTTTTAGGTTCTTCTTCAGAGAGAAAATCTGCAAAGAGACATTCATGAGCTGAAGCAGCACAAAGTTGTTTGGCCATGGCTCTTGTGAGCATTCCAGCCCCTGGATTACCAATGATATTGACCAGATCAATGTGTTTGTCTTGAGACCATCTGTCTTAAGGAGCTGAAGTGACCATTGATGGAATGGGTAAGGGTGGAGTTGGGTTAGAATTGAATTTTATGCTCAAGTATCCTCTTCGCTTGGAGAGGATAAGTGTTTAGAGATCTGAATGACTTTAGTGTTTTAGAGATTATCAATGATTTGTTCATCATTGGTGTGATTAGAATGTTCAGAATGATCATCATTTAAGATTTCATCATTTTGATCATTATGATCATCTTGATCAGTTTGACATTTTGGTTAGATGAAACTTCAGTTTCAAGAACAACTGGTTCAGGATATTCATAGGGTTCTATGAAGGACACATCATTGTTGTTTGTTTGATAACTTTAAGAAGGTTCATAAGGATGAAGATATTCATCAGGTGGATATCTTTTTGTTTCAGCAATGTTGATGTTGTCAACTAAAGGTTTTGAGAATTTGATAGCATTAGGGCTTTCAGCAAATGTGTTATGATAGGTTTCTTCCGTTTGTTGTCTTCTAGTGTTGAAGACTCTGAAGGCCTTGGAAACAAGTGAGTATCCAAGAAGATAACCATCATTAGCTTTTTCATCAAAATCCTAAGTGATCTTTATGATTATGGATGTAAACTGGACATCCAAAGACATGAAGAAAACTAATGTTTGAGATTCTCTTACGAAAAAATTCATAAGGAGTCTTGAGATGTTTTTTTCACAATGGTGGATCTGTTTTGAGTGTAGCATGTAGTAGCTACAGCTTTAGTCCAATATTGTTTAGAAAAGACCGATCTTGAAAGCATTGTTCTTGCAGCTTCTATGAGGGTTCTATTTTTCCTTTCAGCAACACAATTTTATTTAGGTGTGTAGGGAGAAGAGAAATTTTAAGAAATTCCTTTTTCATCACAAAAGTTTACAAGAATGCTATTTCTGAATTCAGTACCATTGTCAGTTTTGAGTTGTTTGACTTTGATGTCATTTTGATTTTCAACTCTTTTGATGAAGGACATGATGGTTTTAGGTGCTTGACTTTTTTTCTTTAAGAAGTATACCTAGGTGTACCTTAAGTACTCATCAACAATGACAAAGGTGTATTTTTCATGGTTAATGGACCTAGGAGTTACAGGTCCAAATAAGTCCATGTGAAGAAGATGAAGACATTTCTTAATAGAAAAAGTTTGTTTTGTTTTGAAACTGGCTCTATGATGCTTTCCCTTTTCACATGATGAACATGGTTTATCCTTAGAGTAGACAAGTGAGGGAAGACCAATAACAAGATTTTGTTTTACCAGTTTGTTTGTTTTGAAGTTTAGATGAGCAAGTCTTTTATGCCAAAGCCAGTTGAGATTTTTAGAAGCTTTGGCAAAGAAGCACGATTCTTGAGCAGAAGATGTCATGTCAAAAACATACACATCTCTTACTCTTGGAGCAATCATTATAACTTCTTTGTTAGAGTTGAAGATTGTTCCTCTTTTCTCATCAAACTGAATAATATACTTAGCATCGCAGAGTTGACTGATGCTAAATAGATTGTACTTAAGGCCATTTACAAATGCTACTTTTGTGAAAACTATACCATTACATTTGATAGAGCCATAACCTTTAGTTGTTCATGTAGAGTCATCTCCAAATACTACTTTAGGTCCTGACTGTTCCACGTATTTGTGTAGGTAACTCTTGACACCAGTCATATGCCTTGAGCATTCACTGTCCAGGTACCAGATTGGCTTCCTGTTGTCACACTACAAAAATACGTTTAGAATGGTTAGTTTCGCTTAGAAACTCACCTTTTAGTGGGAGTCTTGGATCTGTTAGCATTTGATGATTCAGCTCTAGTTGATTTTAGAGCCTCAGCTTTTTTAGCTTGAAGTGCTTCACCTCTTTTGAACCATTCAATACCATAGTGATCAGTTATGGTATGAGTTGAGCTACCAAAAACTTCACATATGTATGTTGAGGATTTCTTAGATTGATCCCTCTTTCCAAAGAGATAATATTATTATGACCATTTTTGTCATGGTCATAACTTCTACTTAATCTACATATGGGATAGTATAAACATTCATTGCCTAAATGATTTATACAACCACAGTGTGTGCAAGGTAGAAAGAAGCGTTTTGATGGTCTTAGGATTTTAGATCTTGAAGAAGCTCTACCCAGACTTTTGAGATGCTGAGACATATTCATGGTGGAAATGTATTCAGTATGATCACAGGTTCTATGATCAGTTCTCTCACACTTTTTGCAAAACAGAACCTTGTAACAATTCTCAAATAGATGATTATTCAAGCCACAAAGCTCACAACTCTTTTTGAACTGTGTTTTGAATTTGTTTTGAAGTGCATTTTGTGAGACCTATTGTGGTTGATTATTTCTAGAGTGAGATGACTGATTCTTGCTAACTTGTAATTTTAAGTCGTTTAGTTCTTTCATTACAATAGCTAAGAGAGGATCATCTTCAATTTTCACACTCTTTAGTTTGCCAGCAGGAGTTGAGTGAACTTTTGAAGCTGAAGAGCTTTTGTTACCCTTAGCAGAAGCTGAGGATGGTTTATTTGTTATGGCACCTTTTAAAGCTTCAGCTTTGAATGTGGATTTTGACCTCAAAATTGATTTGATAGTCTTTGGTCCAGAAATTAGTTCAGCGCCATCCAACTTCTTCAGTGGAGGAAGAGGGGTGCTACAGACTGAAGATTCATCTGCTAAATCATAATCAGTCATTAAAGAGTCAGCAACTGAAGGATCAGTTGTGTTTCTTTGTGACTCATCTAAGAGTATTTGATGGACCTGGTGAAAGGATCTTGAACTCCTAAGCTTGATGTAAGGTTTAGTATCTATTGTCGTGTCCTCACGCAATGTTATGAAGTAAACACTTATGAAAACTAAGAATCTCGAACCCCCTCGACTAATTACCTTGAAAAGTAGCAAAGTGTTCGTCAAGGGGAACTAAAGAATCAATAGCTTCGACAAGTCCCGCATTCACCATTTTTTTTATGTACACTAACTATCCCTAATATTTTTGGATTTTTCTTTCTTTTTCTTTTCTTAACAAACTGTTAGACTTCTTTTATTTTATCAACATTGGGATCATAGAATGAGAAGCGTCCATAGAATAATCTACGGATGTTTGACGGTAAATTATCGTCCCCGATTTTTCACTAGATCCAAACAAGAAATTAAACATGATCATTTGTTCAATATTTTAATAAAAATAAAATAGGGGGTGGGGGGGGGTTATATATGTTGAGCACTCATTACTTCATGACTTCGTGAAATTTTGTAACTCCAACATGGATATATGATTTAAATGTGTGTATCATTTCACTCAAACCCATAGTTATACTTTTTCATAGCCGTACATTCAACGATGAATTCAAGACTCAAAGCAACAACTTATTAGGACCTTGTAACTTGATTTTAAAGAACGAAATTTTAACTGTAGAACTTTTTGCAACATCTTTATCATCATAATCATAAGTTCTTACAGCTAGGAATGCGTTGCTTAGTTTGAACACCTACCTAGGCCTCGCTCCCTGGCAGGATATCACAACCAACGACCGGTGTTCTTAGTTTGAAAACCCACCCCGTTGCTAGCGTAGTGGACAATCACATCAACACCTTCTTCCTAAAATGGCTAAGGATAGGTGTCTTAGTTTGAACCCTCACCTAGACCTCGCTTCCTGGTGAGATATCACAACACACCAAATCCCTAGAAGTAAAGATGTTATTAGTTTAGAACCCCTTCTCTGTGTTTAGCGGGAGCGGGATATCACGACACTCTTTTTCTTGCTCAATATACTCATATGTTTGATTCATTGCATAATTTTTAATATTCCATGCCTTATTGAGTCATATTTCATTCATGTTCTTTGGATTTTACCTTTCAATTTACTAAGAACAGTAAAACTCGCTTTAAAGAATCAAGTTAAAATTTTATGAAGCTTTATAAAAACATCGATTGACTTAGTTGAATTGAAATGAGCACGTATGATTAGGTGGATTAAAAGCTAATGGGAGAAAAAGCCACAAGTTACTCATATAAGTTTTAGAAGAATCTTGCTTAGCACATAAACTTATATTTAACTCTATCACTTCTTGTTCTTCACTTCGTGAAAGCTTAGCCTACAATTGAGGAACTAGCTAGGGCTCAACACGCCCGATCGAGTCAAAAATTTTATTTTTCATTTAACCATTAGGAAGTCGAAACTGTGACAAAACACTTATTATTTTGAAAATTTTAAGAATTTTTCTTTTCTTTTTTTTTTTTTTCTTTTTTTTTTTTTGCCAAAATCTTTGGTGGGTAAAAACGGAATCGTGCAACAACGGCTGCAGGCTAAAATCAAATCGAAGATCCCCCCCCCCATACTAGAACTAAAATCGTCTCGTGTTTGCAAGGGGCACATACGTAATCTAAGGCCGTTTATTAAGTGTGCCAAAAGATAAAACGTTAGTCGATTAGATTTGGATACTGGATTCCCAAAATGAAGCTGAGGATGTGAAACTCTTGATAAAAATACAAGCACGAGAGTTCTTCACAATCCGGGCAATCCTGGATAATTAACAACACAAACACGAAACACGGGTAATGGAAGAGGCGAGCCTCCACACAACAAGAAAACACTTATTCATTTCTACATAATACTACGATAAGCATGGGGTGCCTCCCACGAAGCGCTTGTTTACGTCGCTAATGCCTTGACCCGTCACTGAATTTATTGGACTTGAGGAATGTGTGGAGATCTGGGGACTACCAATTGTGGTACGTCCCCTCCAAAGTAGTGCTTAATACGATGACCATTCACTTTGAAGTTTGGCCCGGAGTTTTGAGATAACTCGACGGTGCCGTACGGGAAAACTTGTGTGATAGTGAATGGTCCTGACCAGCGGGTTTTAAGCTTTCCTGAGAAAATCTTTAATCTAGAGTTAAAGAGGAGGACTCGATCACCGACGTTGAAAACGCGGTTCTTGATCTTGGAGTCGTGAATCCTCTTTGTCTTTTCTTTATAGATCAAAGAGTTCTCATAAGCTTCATCACGGAGCTCATTAAGTTCATTCAGCTGAACTTTCCTATGGTCACCAGCGGTTTTCAGATCAAAGTTTGTATGTTTTAAGGCCCAGTAGGCCTTGTGTTCTAACTCAATTGGCAGATGGCAGGCTTTTCCGTAAACCAGCTTATATGGAGTACACCCAATGGGTGTTTTGTAAGCGGTGCGGAAAGCCCATAAAGCATCATCGAGCTTATCTGACCAAGAGGTACGGTTCTCTCCTATTGATCTCTCAAGAATTCTCTTCAAGCCCCGATTGGAAACCTCGACTTGTCCACTTGTTTGTGGATGGTATGCAGTGGAAAGTCGATGGGTAACTCCATATTTAAGCATCACCTTGGCAAATTGATCATTACAAAAATGAGTGCCTCGGTCACTGATAATTGCTCGGGGAGTTCCGAATCGGGTAAAAAGAGCTTTCAAAAATCTTACTACAACCCTAGCATCATTGGTGGGGAGCGCTTTTGCTTCAACCCATTTGGAAAGGTAATCAACTGCTACTAGGATGTATTTGTTGCCTTTGGATGATGGGAATGGCCCCATAAAGTCAATGCCCCAGACGTCAAAGATTTCACAAACTTGGATGGAATTTTGTGGCATCTCATCTCGTTGTGAAATTTTTCCTTGACGCTGGCATGAGTTGCAGTTTTTAACCAACTCATGGGCATCTTTGTAGATTGTGGGCCAAAAGAATCCGGAATCGAAGACTTTTCTTGCTGTGTAGTTAGCACCGTGATGTCCACCGATGGGACCATCGTGGCAAGCCATGAGGATGTCATGGGCTTCTTTACCAAAAACACAACGTCGAATAACTTGATCCGCACAGATTTTAAACAGAAAGGGATCTTCCCAGAAATAATGCTTCACGTCTTTGAAGAATTTTCTTTTCTGCTGGGTTGACATCCCTTTGATCACGAAATTTCCCGCATGGTAGTTTGCGATGTCAGCAAACCATGGGGTACTAGCATCAAGAACAACAATCGAACTAAGAGTTTCAAGAGGAAACTTTTCATTTATCTCCTTTGGATCGAGCTCATTCTCGTGAGGGTTCTCTAATCGTGATAGATGATCAGCTGCTAGGTTCTCAGCTCCTTTCGTGTCAACTACATCAAAGTCGAACTCTTGAAGGAGCAGAACCCATCAGAGCAATCTCGCCTTAGAATCTTTCTTTGCAAAGAGATACTTGAGGGCGGAATGATCCGTATACACAGTGCATTTGTTCATGACAAGGTAAGATCGGAATTTTTCGAATGCGTACACCACGGCTAACATTTCTTTCTCTGTCGTGGTGTAACGTGATTCCGCCTCATTCATTGTTTTACTTGCATAATGTATAGGCCTGAAATGTTTCTCATGACGTTGCCCCAAGACTGCACCTAAGGCGAAATCGCTTGCATCGCACATAAGTTCAAATGGTTCATTCCAGTCTGGGGCAATCAGGATTGGAGCCTCGGTTAGATTCTTTTTGAGAGTGTTAAATGCTTCAATACACTCTTTGGAGAAATAAAACGGAGTCTCTTTTTCAAGCAAATGGGTCATGGGACGGGCTATTTTTGAGAAATTCTGGATGAATCTTCTATAAAACCCGGCATGCCCAAGAAAACTACGGACACCTTTTACAGTAGTCGGGTGAGGGAGCTTGACGATAACGTCAATCTTAGCTCGATCGACCTCAATTCCCGACTTGGAGATTTTATGTCCAAGAACAATGCCTTCCTTAACATGGTAATGGGCTTTTCTCCCAGTTTAGAGCTAAATTGGTGTCTTCACACCGCTTAAGCATCTTTTCCAAATGGGTTAGGCATGTAGAGAAAGAACTTCCAAAAACCGAAAAGTCATCCATAAACACTTCCATCGTTTTTTCGATCATGTCGTGGAAGATTGCCATCATACATCTTTGGAATGTGCCTGGTGCATTGCAGAGGCCAAAGGGCATGCGGCGGTAGGCAAAGGTTCCGTATGGGCAAGTAAATGTTGTCTTTTCCTGATCATTTGGGTCGATGGGTATTTGAAAATAACCTGAGAAACCATCGAGAAAACAATAGTATTCGTTTCCCGCAAGCCTCTCGAGCATTTGGTCCATGAATGGCAGTGGAAAATGGTCTTTTCGGGTGGCTTCATTCAACTTTCGGTAGTCAATGCATACCCGCCATCCCGTAACTAATCGAGTTGGGATCAACTCATTTTGCTCATTCTCAACTACGGTAAAACCACCTTTCTTTGGTACACAGTGTACCGGGCTTACCCAGGGACTATCCGAGATAGGGTAAATTAATCCAGCGTCAAGAAGTTTTTCAACTTCCTTTTTTATGACATCGTGGATTTTTGGGTTTACCCGTCTCTGATGTTGGACCGCTGGTGTGTAGTCCTCTTCCATTAGAATTTTGTGAGTACAAAATTCTGGGTTAATACCCTTGATATCGGAGAGTTTCCAAGCGATGGCTCGCTTGTGGGACTGCAACACCTTTATGAGAGCGGCTTTCTCCCCGACACTCAAATCCTCTTAGGACTTATGACTGGTAACTTGGTTGTCACTCCCAAAATGGATATTCGGAGGTGGGAGGTAAGTCTTGAGCTTGACCTCAGGAGGTCATCAATTGATGTTTCTCGGTTTTGGCTTCACAAATCCTCAGTTCTTTTATTTAACCTCAGGAAAATAATTTGCATGGTTGGGAAGTGGTGATAAGGGCTCACTATTTAGGATAGCTTCAAGAAGAAGAATGTCCTTCTCGGGATCACATTCGGCATCATCAATTCCTGATTTATACGAAGTATCAGAAAGTTCAGCCTCGATTTCTTCAAGAATGAAATCACTACCCTCGAATGGAGTGAGGGTGGGAGAAGTGGTATCAACAATTGGTTCAAAGTAAGGAGTGGAATTTCCATTTGCTAATACTTCCGAGAATCCTAAAACCTCTTGAGAATATTCCTCACATGCTATATCAATAAAGTCGACCTTGTTAACTGATTCCATGGCATTGTAGGAGAAATTTTTTGTATCACCTACTTTGAAAGTCACGGATTGGTCATCATGTCTTAAGGTCATCTCTTCACCGTGTACATCAATCAAGGCTCTTGCCGTTCTTAAAAATGGTCTTCCTAAAATCAACAGGACTCTAGGGTCGGCATCATAGTCAACTACCACAAAATCGGCTGGAAAGTAGAAGGTTCCAACCTTCACAAAAACATCTTCGGCTATGCCGGTGGGAGTAGAGATCGATCGGTCGGCTAACTCGAGTATCATCCTAGTTTTGGTCAGTCTTTGGAGATTAAGCTTTTCAAAGACGGAGAGTGGCATTAGATTGATGCTTGCACCGAGATCGGCCAGGGCCAAGCATTCATCCAACTCTGGAAAATCACACGGTATCAGAAATCTACCCGGGTCTCCTAATTTCTCGGGAAATGTCTTTAGGATGACTGCCGAGCAATTTTCATTAACCGGTGTTTTGGTTAATTCCAAGATCTTGTCTTTGTTGTTCAAAAGCTTTCTGAACATCGGTGCAAACTTAGGCATGTGCAGGAGAGCATCCGCGAAGCTCAGCTCGAAGTGGAGATTCCGAAAAATTTCCATGAATTTCAAAGCTAAAAGGTCGTCCTTTTCGCGGATTTTCTCCTTGTTTACCCTAGATGGATATGGTAAAGTCGTTTTGGCTCTAGGCATGACAACTGGTTCATCAACTTGGACTATCGGAGGTTGGACGTCTTTGGTACTTCCGTTAGGAAGCACCGTGTCCTTTGTCACCTCGGTTTCAACTTCCACCACCGGAGGTGGAATTTGAGGTCCATCATATGAAACACCGCTTCTGGTGGTGATTGCTTTCAATTCACCCTTCGGGTTAGCAATGGTGTTGCTAGGAAGAGAACCCGAACTTGAAGTAGAAGCTTGGTTGGAATTTACGATTTTGGTGAGCAAGTCGGTTATGTTGGACATTTGGTTTTGCATGTTTTGCATAACCGCATCATTAGCCTTGACATAGCTCTCAAAATCAGTTTTTGACACACCCGAAGCTTGATGAGCTGGAGCTTGGTAAGCTGGGTGTTGATTAACCGGGGGTTGATACATTGGGGCTTGTTGTTGAACCTGGGGTCGTTGGATTTGACCCTGGTTGTAGCCATTCCCACGGTTTTGGTTTTGGTTCCAACGATTCTGATTGTTGGCTTGGCTGTTGTGTTGCATGGGAGGAAAACCGGGTGGTCTGATTTGGTTTGCCATCGGTGGCGGACGGTAACCGGAATTTCCTTGGTTGAAATTTGCTGCGGCTGCTTGCGAGACGTATTCTTGGATGTTATCTCGGTAATTGTTGCTATCGGTAGCCGGACAATTACGATATGAGTGGGCACCACCGCAGGTAACACAACTTTGCTCAACCGCTTTTACGGGAGCGGGAGCTGGAACTGGAGATGTCTGCTTGTCGAGAAGTAGAGCTCTAACCATATCTTTCAATTCAGCAACATCGGGAGATACTCCGGAGGTGGAAGCGCTCGTACTCACTTTAGCAACAATGGCTTTGCTTCGGGAGTGACGAACTTTGGACTTGCTCTCGATGATGCTTGAGCAATCAGCGGGCCTTTTGTCCAAAAAGTTACCACCTGCGGCGGAGTTCAAAGAGTCTTGATCATTAACATTTAAGGCATTGTAAAATGTATCAAGTTGGTGAAGCTCCGAGAATCCATGATGTGGACATGCTCGGAGAAGATCTTTGAATCGATCCCAAGCCTCACTAAACGACTCATCAAATCTTTGTTTGAAATTTGTAATTTCGTTCCGAAGATTTGTTTCGATTTAGAAGGTGGGAGAAAACGTGGTTGATGAATTTAGCAATAGGTCATCCCATGTCTTGAATTGATCGAGTGGGGTTTTCTTATCTCAAGCCATATTCCGCAGCCCCCTCGAGATGAGAAAAGAAAAAGCAATCAATTTAATAGGATGTGGTCGGGACAATAGGATATCTCAAGGTAGAGTGATTTAATTGAAGTAACGGATGTGGGCATCATGGTGGGACTTCTTTGTCATATCCGAGGAACTGTTTAGTACAGGACAAGAGTTAAAGCAAAACCCATAGCATTAGATCTCAAAGTTTGCCTGGCCTCCGATTTCATCAGGACACAACAATTAGCGTCCTCCGTATGCCCTCGGTGGGTAGCCTGTGAGTAATTCTGCCAAAGTACGATTCTCAGCCATCGTAACTATGGGAAGATCAACAAGATCGGAAGGAACTTGTTGTTGATGTAGTATTTGTTGGACGTAGACGACGCAGCTTGAGAACGAGTCTTGCGCATGTCAGCAACTAAAATAGAGAACAGAAGAGTTAATTTTTTGGTTTTTTGGTTAAGTTTATTCCACAATCTTTTTAAACGAAACAGAACCTAAAACTAGACAACTTGAACCCAAATAGTCCGTAATACTTCACGGAGAAGCTCCCAAAAAAGCAATACAATCAGGTAGGCCGATAGGAGTAGGAATAAGCGCGAAAAGCTTATTTCTCCTTTCGGGTCGTAGTTCCTTGGAACAACCCTCCTTATACCCACTTTAAAGTTCGTTATTTCTTTTTGAGATGAGTCCGTTACCTTGTAAACTACACAATTGGTAAGTTTTAAATCTATTTGATTCGAGTTGGGAAATATTGTATTGTTCCACACTTAGAAACAATTGATAAATTTGGAGTTTATTTTATTTAAATATATTTTATATGGACATTTATTTATATTTTTGAATTTTTCTTTGAGAGCTTTTGACGATAATTATACCTAAAAAATAGAAAAATATTTTGTAACTTTTTATATGTTTTTTTGTAGAAGAAAAATCACAGGATCAAAGACAACTGCAAACGTAACTATATCTTGCTCAGTCTCCCCGGCAACGTCGCCAAACAATTGACTATATTCGCCGAAACTCACACCATAAACTCTACTATATATAATATGAAATTACAAACAAAGGATCAGAATCCGCGAGAGCAAGAAAACCGGAAGCAGTATAGAGTGTTCCCGGGTCGTTATGTCCCAACGAGGCTAAAATGGAAAATCGAGAGACGATTGCTGATTTGTTGAATGTCACAAGACTGTGATATGGGCACTAAAAACTGATAAAAATAACAGAAGCAACCTAAAAGAAAATAGCAAAGAGAATAAGCTGGAACAAAAACAAAAGCTAGAAATGGTAAAAACACTTAAATGACTTCTACACTAAGGCACGAATAAGCTCAAATAAAATTAAGACAAATCAAATAAGCTAACTAACTCTAAATAAGCAAATACAAAAAGCAATTAAGCTAAATAAAACAAGATAAACGCGACAGTACTAACAACAGTACTAACAGTATTAACTACCAGTACTAACTTGGAGTATGTGACTAGCTAGCTTGGATTAGTTCTGTTAGCTTAAGGACTTAGTGCTTAGCTAGCAAACAAACCTTAAAGAGAAACAAATAAATAACAAACAAGCGATAAAACATGAAGTTCCACAAACCTTAATAAGCACTTAGAAAATAGAATAACAACAATGAATAAACAAAAAATAACAAATAATCTAAAAATGCTACAAACAGATACACTATTAAAAAAATTGGAAAGGAAAATAAGTTAAAATAAGATCAAACATGTAGAAAAAAGGAAAATGGTTAAGATCCTACACTAAAAAGCTAAGAAATCTTCATTAAGCAAAATAATAATCTGAAAAGCTATAGTTAACTACCAGTATTAACTGTTATAACTATCAGTACTAACTTTGAGTTAGTACTAGCCTAGCTATAAAAAGTAAAAATTTGAACTAACAGTTTTTAAACACTACCAGTATTAACTTTTTAAACCTAACAGTACTAACCTTGGAGTTCTAGTACTGCGCATAGCTTCAAGTTACATGTTAACTGTTACCAAAAGTGAACAGCAGTACTAAACTTGAGAGTACTGAAGTAATTTTTCCTAGGGCTGTCTCAAAACAAACCTATAACATTGTCGCCAAAAAATCTATTTTTTAATTCCAACTAATTAAAAACATATTGTCACAATAACCAAAGTCAATAACACAACTTATAATGCAAATTTTATTCATATAATAAGAATCACTTAAATAAGCAGTGAATAAAATCTATGCAATAATAACTTAAAACCACACTAGTTAGTATAAATAAACTAAGAGTACTAACTAAGAACATCCAAAACAAGAAAAGTAAGAAAAGAGAGCGACTGACAAAACCCTTGCTCAAACAGGGCTATCAAAGAATCTACAAGCCTAGCTTAGTATGAAACAAGCTAGTGATGAGTCCATAACCCATCCAGAACAGGCATTTAATCATACCATAACATAAGCTGTGGTAATATTTGAGAGATTGGTATGATTTTTTCTTCACTACTTAACTTTAGATTACTTGATTAAGTACAAGCTTATAAACAAGTCTGTATTGAGAACACTATTGGTGAACACAACTCACTATGAATAAGAACTTAACACTGGAGTTGATTTAAAAACTTCAAACTTAACTTAAAAACTAGTAGAATAATAAATTGGCATCATTTTTTGAAAGTGTTACAAAAGCTGGGAAAAATAAAAGCTGTAAATAAAAAGCTAAATTGTATTAAAAACAAGAAACTAGAAAAAAACAAGATCCTAGATGCCTCAAAGGCTACAAAAAGCCTCTATTTTAATAGTCGAAGTCATGGACTTGCAGCTTATGTGCTTACTTTAGCCCGAGAGATAAAAACAAGGTGCTGTTGTGTGAGGGAGAGTCTAAAGCAAATCCCCATCCTTTGATTTACAATTTTGAGCATCTTTGGAGATTAATCTCATCATCCGAAATGCTATTTTATATGAGGGGATTGCAACATGGCATTTATACAACGGGGAGGTGGGGGGGGGGTTTTAGAGGGTGGATGAAAAGTTTTTAGCTAGGGTGAGGAGTGGATTTTGCAGGGAGAAGTATGGCCGACATACAACGTTGATATAAAACAGGAGATTAGCGTAGTAGGTCGTTGCAAAAGCACATATTCGGGTCAAGATACGGCAAGTATGTGTTCCCCCCCTCAAGTTGTATACCATTGAATGTAATCTCTGCCCACGTTGGCATTATAGTAATCCCTCAAACTTGAGAGTATGCAAGTTTTTAGTAAATACAACTTGAGTTCTGGCATTTTTAGCCCTCACAAATATTAGTTTCATATCATTCGAGACTTTTGACTTTGCGTCCATTCCCATTCCCGTTCTTGGATTTTGTTATGATTTTTTGTCTTTCTATTTTGTATCTTTTTCTTGAATATCCGGTTCCTGCACAATACAAATGCCAAAACATTTCTAGAACTTGTTTTTGTGATGCACCCTGAGACTGCATAGTGAGTATTAGGATTTGCTAGATAAGAGGCATTAGGATTAACCTATGTTTTAAACCTGTAATTGTTATGATGGTCACATCGATCATATAACTATCCCACACCCTTGCCATGCACTCATTATTAGTGTAGGATACCCCTAGTACAACCCTCCGAGCCTATCCTTTTTCACGGTTATCGTAATTTTTTGGTGGATTCCAGATTATTAATGAAGAGCATTGTAACCCTTAAACCAATTGTTACACCCAAATCTCCTTAGCCTACCTTGTATGTACTCATTTTTAGTACATTATTGTGTTTAACCCAATTTAATTATTTGAGTACACGGTTGCTAAGTCCTTATCCTTGTAAATACAGTTTTGGGATGATTGGGATTCATGGTAGTATTTATTTCGCGGAAGAATGGAGAAGAAAAGTTAAGTCAATACCACCATACGTTTGTTAGATGATCTCCATGTTATTTTGATCCACCTTAAATTGGGTCATTAGTTAGATTGTAAATACCGAGCATGTAAAAGCTCAAGTGTAGGGGTACGTGTTGTAAACCCCAAGTGATGTATTATGTTATTAAAAAAAATAGAAAAGAAAAAGAAAAAGATTGATGTAGAGTTGTGTAGAGTTTGTATATCTTCGTTCGAGTCTTGGCTTAGCAACCAAACCAAAGTGTATTCGTGTAAATAATTAGCTAACCCTTCCACTCCAAATTCACACAAAGCCACCCAAATGTACCCCATCCGTTTCTGTTTCCATTATATGTTATCTTACATCTACACCCCACAACCCTTTAAAAGACCTCTTAGATAGTAATGAATAATGCTTGCGCCTAAGCGGTGGAGGTTTGATCCTTTACCAAGCCTATGGTAATTTATATGCTATTACAGGTAATGAGTGTTGATTTTCCATTTCCCCCTTATGTTATAATTTATTATACGCCCAAGTGAAAGTGAGAATCCCAAACACTTATGTGAGGTGCTAGTATATATCTTCCGTGCTTTTAATTACGAGGTCTAGAAGGTTGTGTTGTAAAATACTTTTAAAGAGTAGGTAAAATAACCCTTATATTGCTATTGTCTAGGTAGAAAAGCCCATTTGCTTGAGGACAAGCAAATCCCAAGTGTAGGGGTATTTGATGAGGTGTCATTTTATACACTTTTTCGGGGTCGTTTAACCCCCTAAATCGTACATTTATGCCCAAATTAGGTACTTAATCGTTCCTTTTAGGTATTTCTCATTTGGAAGGCTTTTGGAGGAATTACACGTGACTTGGGCTCATTTGGAGAAGAAACGGACAAGACTACATACATACACCAACATTGCTTAAGAATTTCTCTACAGTGGCTGGAGACGGTGTCATAGATACAACGTGACGCCATCACCACGAAGATCAAGACGGCGTCACAAGATTCCACGATGGCATCAAAGCATACGACCCTGCCTATTATCTAGAATATTCTCTTTCATGACGGCGTCACGATTAAAACGCGATGCCGTCATAGCGATTTTCCTATATATACAAACTCGAATTTAGGGTTTTGAGTGTGTAACTTTAGAATAAAAAGAGGGTATGAACCTTAGTTCATTTAGTAGCTGTTATGGATGATTTTAAGGCCCAAAACCCCTATTGTACTTCCTCCAACTCATGTTTTAATCAAGTTAGGTTTATTTAATCATTCAATATGTCTTGTTGTGTGATTACTTATTGTTCTTGCTTTATCTTTAACATGCTTGGCTAAACCTCCTGTCGTATTTATTTATGATTGTATGAAACCTAGAATGTAGATCTTAGTGGTGTTGCTTCTTGGGATGGATGTGCATGTTAGGCCCTAGAAAACCAGCTTTTGTCTGTATCACTGTTGATATGTCTAGGGAAACATGATTGTATATAAAGGATACCATCGGGTAACAGTCTTTATACTACCTTGCCCCCTAATATGGTTAATCTACTTTTAATGTATTTCACAAGCACTTAGTGTACCCCTAGGGGCTATGTAATAGTCTTCATACTACCTTACGTGTGCATTGCTCTAGCGGAATACTAAGTAGACGGAAGGTTCATGTAATTCGTTCATGACTTAGGAAATAGTTACACAGATCATTACAAGGGTGACAAGGCAACAACACTAGAAGAAGCAATCTAAGGAGTAATACATCATTAAATAAACACAGTCTTTTATCTTATTGTTATCACTATTAGCATAGAATTATATTTAGTTTAATAGCTAAAACCAACCACCTCTCAAATATATATGATTTACTTGCTTTTAATAAAATACAAAAACACAAAAATAATCTTCTCTCAACCCTTAGAATTTTGTTTAACCATGATCAAGCATTCCCAACCTATTCCTCGAGTGAACGATAACAACCCCCGTGTCTTGCCTATACTACTACTACAACGATTAGGTGCTCTGCCTAGGGAGTTGTAAAACTTCTTGTAGAAGTCCTACGATGACCGCATCAAGTTTTTGCCGCCGCCGCCTGGGGAATAGTTAAGTTCTGATCATAGTTTAACTTAGTTCTACTCACTTGAATCCTTTCAAGTGAGACTTTAATTTCTGCATATTAGCTTTCTCATAGTCTATCTTTTCTTTGTGCTATCTATTTCGTAACCTATTCTTGTCAACCACCATGGGAGACGAGAATCCTATCCGTACTCTAGGAGACTACTCCAAACCAAGCCACGAGGGCTACAAGAATACCATTGAGCTCCCCGTAGGGAACAACGTGGTACCTCTTCGATCCGACACCATCCGGTTGGTGCAAAACGGATGCTCATTCTATGGACTTTGGTCCGAGGATCCAAATCAACACCTCAAGGATTTCCTTAAACTTGTGGACTCACTTGACCTTGACGATCAAGCTAGCAATTGGCTTGAACGTCTTCCTGCAGGATCCATCTCCACATGGGAGGATCTTACTACCCGATTCCTTACTCAATTCTTTCCACCGGGAAGGACAGCCAAACTCCGCAACAATATCATGATGTTCCAACAACATCATGGAGAATCTCTATCCGTATCATAGACTCGTTTCAAGGACTCACTCCAAAAAGTCCCTCATCATGGCATCGACCTTTGGCTCCAAGTCCAAATTTTTTATGTAGGATATTGGAAATCATAACACAATTGAATGACTAATGGATTAGCCAAGTTCTAGAGAGAGAAAGTGAGAGAGAACTTTGTAGTGAGAGAAAATGAACTTGTATTATGTAAATGACTAATCCACCTCTTCCATGGCATAGAAGAGGCTTATATAGTAACACTAAAACCGGCCATATGGCCTTAGTAGTGGGGTTACATGTTGGGTTTAATACCCGGCCCATTACCGAATGTTATACATTAACTACTTAACTACGAGCAACAATAAACGGTAAAATACACGGGGTGACTGAGTCTTTTTCTAATATCTAACAATCTCCCCCTAAGGGAGGTCACCCAAAAAAAATACTAAATTAAGCTCTGTAATGTTGATCTTGTGTTCAGCTCGTAGTCTTTGCTTCTTCATGCATTGATTTCTTTGTACATAATGTTGTGATCTTTGAGCTTAGTTCCTTTGACTTGTGTGATCTTTGAGCTTTCGTTGAGATCATCAGCCACAGTAAATCTCATAATCATCCTTGTTGTGGTATTGCCTCCATGTAATGTTGTGACCTTCGGACCGGCATGCTCACACTTTTATGGATCATGATAGCACACTTTAGAGTTGCGGAAGCTGTGTTGTAGGTCTTTCAGTTATCATGATGTCTTTGATTAGGAATATTAAGTGTGAGCATGGGGTTGTGAATTGACACGTCTCTTGCCAGCAGCTGCTACCATTGGGGATTCCTGCAAGTATATGTTAGTCATAAGCAAACGAAAGTGTCTTTGTTTACTTCCATTGAATAAGGTTGCAAGAACCACAGTTCCCCGTTAATCAGTATAAATACTGCCTGTGATCAGGTAGAATTCTGAAGAATCTCCTTGACAGGGTTTCACAACTGCGCTAGCCGTTCTCAAACTAGAGCGTCTCAAAGTAGACAAAGCACGAAGTGAGTGAACCAGTGAATTAAAACCCACTGATTAATGGGAAATTGATTTGAAAATCAGTCGTGTGTCACTCCGAAAAGAGTTTTTGTGACACATCCACAGTTTTATATCTTAAAATCAAATTTCATCAG